>JALPQI010002197.1:0-11702 GCA_025490895.1 Thaumatotibia leucotreta
CGAAATGGTCAGTGGCAGACGTTGTCTCATACGCTTTGTTATTCTAAGATTGATGTTTTAATATCGCGAATTGGTGAAGAATAAACCACTGCTCAAATACGAAGTTGGTAATTGTCTCATTCATTGGACCCTAAACCCTACTCTTATTATAATAACAGAGGAGACGCCAATATATATGATAGATAGTTGGAGCCATTTGCACTTTGCGACACCTGCAACTGGTTCGAATTTTCATCCATATGCAACCGCATCCGTAGCCCAGTGGCATGACAGCCGGTCTAATGTATGGCGGAGTAAGACCGGGCATATCACTAAGGTAATATTTCAAAGTAACACATTTTTTGTAAGATTCTATCGGAATACTGAGTCTCGGCTAACCGAGCGGCGAGTTAAACTTTTCAAGTTAGGGGGGTCACATATCTGTGAAGCTGACTGTACATCATTTTACCCTAAACTCGCAAATCAAGTAGTATCGCTGCATTTTTGGTATGTTGTTTAGACACCACAGGGCAGTATAAAACCACTTTTGCAACCAAAAAAAAGTTGTGCTAGCTGGGTAGTACGTGAAAAACTGCGAAATTTACGGCCATTTTTTAGTTTCTGATTTTTATTAAAAAAACCTTACTTTTTTGACATCATATGTTATTAAACGTTTAAAGACTAATAAATTTACAAAAAGTTGAGCTAACATGCATTACCGTAGGTCTTATAGTTTCAGAGATTCGAAACTTTAAAAAGTACTACTTTTTGTAAACTAGATAAAATGTTGTGTTTTGCTAACGTTTTCGGCTTAATATCGCCTTACCTAATTATGCTACGAAAAATATGCAAATTATGCTACGAATAATGACCTTATAGCGGACTTAATATTTTTTAATTTAAGGGTAAAATTAGGTCAGTGAACTTTGTAGTTGAAAGTATAAACGCGAAATTCAAAAGGCAGGAGGCCCGCTACCTAAGTTTTTCATACAAATCGCAAGTCGAGTTGCAAAGCTGCAATTTTGGTATATTATAAAGGCCTTATAGATATATTCGAAAATGCATATTATAAGAAAACCAAAAAAATAATTTTGGCATAGGACGTAAAAAACGGAAAAAAAATCGGACTTTTTTTAGTTTTTGACGTTTAACTAAAAATCTATTATTAGGGTTCCGTAGCCAAAATGGCAAAAACGGAACCCTTATAGATTCGTCATGTCCGTCTGTCCGTCTGTCACAGTCGATTTACTCGGAAACTATAAATAAATAAATAAATAAATAATAAATAAAATTTATTGATTAATTTCCTTATAGCTAGTATGACAAAGTGCTAACATTATTATATAATAGGAATTATAGTTGTGCCGCGCCTGAACTAGGAAGATCCTGTATCTCAGGCAAAGATATTATAAACTAATTATAAGAGCAAATTAACAAAATAAAATCATACACAGAAAAGACAAATATTAAATTCGATTATCACTTGTAACAGGTGATACTTACAAAATATTTATATTCAATTTACATATTATGCAGTTTATTTTAGATTCGACATTACAAATATTGCAACGTCAACGACAATGCGCACAGGCAAAGTAAAGTAGGTCGAATAATAGCACGTAATTATTTGCTTACATAGCGACAGGTGTTTAGGTTAGTGGGTTATTGATTATGTTATGTTAGAAATTTAGTACATTTTTCTAGATAATAATAGTCTAAATCTTAACTAAAAATTTAGGCCCCCTCATAGTCGATTGAGAAAATGTATCGACGCTCGGCCATTTTCCTTGCTGGACACTCTGGATCTCCTGTCTTGTGGTCGTTGGGCTTCTTATAGAGCTTACATGTTGCGCAGCTGGGACGTTCTCCTTTGAGAGGGCACGCCTTGTCCGAATGTCCTATACTACAACAATGTGCACATGTTTGTTCTGGTTGCTTACAAGTCTTGGCGGCGTGGCCATATTGCTGACATTTGAAGCATCTAGTGACAATAGTGAAGTCTTTCACAGGACAAGATGACCAATTAATGAAAACTCGGCCCTGAGTAATGAGAGCTTTGCGGATTAGGGCTGGTACTTCTATGACGTAGTTACAGGTATCCGCATCTTTCTTACCAGACTTATGGCTTAGTTTAATACTAGTTAAGATGTTGTCTCTAGTTAAGTCTGTGAGCTTGTCGGCAAGATTTTGGTCATACAAGCAATTATAAACATCTTGTTCTCGTAGAGCTGCCGGTACGCCCACTATTACAACTCTGGGCCTGCGCTTAAAGGGTTCATCGACGGTGAGGTCCGGGGAAGTGGTCTTGAAAGTCCGTTTCAGTTTTTCAATATCATCCTTGGAGTCGGTGCTAATGATAACTCCACCATTTCTTACTTTACGTAGTGCTCTGACATGGAGTTTCAATTGTCCGGGATTAATCAGAGTTTGTATTAAGCTCTTCGTATCTTCGCTCGATTTGGAATTATCTTTAGGGTAGATTGCCACTGAGCTCAAATTGCTAGGACGGATCTGACTATTATTATTCGTTTTTACCATTTCGGCGAAGGAAGGCGGCGCATCGGTAGCAGGTCTGGTTGAAGTCTCGACCGTTAGTTTGAGGTCTCGGATGCATTCAGATAGGTCTAGCTTATCTTCAAGAGAATGGAGGTCACGTTGTTGTAGCAATGCTTTCTGTTTAAGTGCTTGATAATTAACCGCCAAGTTTCCGGTACCATGGGCTACTTTACGGCAGAGATTGTGGATTTTTAATTTTTGGTCAGAGTTCAATTTACCCTCGGTCGAAATGCAACATATTTCATTCAGACACTGCTCAATGGCACTCATCCAGTTCTGAATTTCCGGCGTAGGTACAGCGTCGAGGTTGCTCTGCACTCTAGCACTTGTCGTTGGGTCATCTTGATTTCTGGCGGTTGAAGGTACTGGAGTGGAGGGAGGGCTACGTTGCATCTTGGAACTTCTGGAAAATGGGCTGTTGTCACCCATTGTTAACTCGGTGGAAACACTATGAGTCCATTTTTATTTGCACTGCCCGATCACGTGTGACACAGATCGTGAGAATCGAGGTCAATATTTAATTCGTACGATTTTAAATTGCAAAGTAAAAGGTAACAACACGACTGTTTGCCTCGACGGCTTAATGAACAATCCCAAATGCTACAGTAACGAAATTTGGTGAGAATATGTGTTGTATGAACCGCTACAGGATTATGATACTAAATTGTAAAAAAAACCATTGGGGTGGGGGCCCTCCATACATGTAACTGAGGGATAGAATTTTTTTTTTTTGTTTTACATAAGCGTGTATGGTATTAATAGAAAGGTCTTTGAAAATGATATGAAGGTTTATACATCACATTTTTATTTAAGCAAATCGTTTTCGAGATATCAGCTCTCAAAGTCTGAAAAATGTGTCCCCCCCCTCTATTTTTTAAACTACGCGATATAAAATTCTGAAAAAAATATATGTTATGCACATTAATAAACTCTATCAACGATTTTTGGTTTGATTAAAATATCTCGTATAGTTTTTGAGGTAGGTTGATTTAACTGTATTTTTTTAATAATAATGCTCCACAAACATACCTAAATCGCCGGTAATTCTTAATGAGGAGCGGGAGGACAATTCAGATCATCTACCATCTATTGTGAGCATTGATACGACGGCGCTCCTGGACAACACGAACGGCCAGTTTAAACAGTTGTATAATGAAATAACTGACCTGAAGAACAGTTTCAGTGCGAGACTGGATGAATTATCCTCCTCGATCCATACGTGGTCAAGCAAGTTTCAAGATCTTGAAGGTAAATACGAGGGACTCCAAATCCAATCAGAAAGTGCACAAATGGAAATGGCCGCGGTTAAAACCCAAAACGCGCAGCTCAAGGACCAGCTGGAACAGCTCCAAAGCAATTCGGACGAACAAGAGCAACGATCCCGTCAATGTAATATTGAAATCCAAAATCTGCAACTAAAGCCTTCTGAAAACCTAGTGCACATGACCTGGCCCTAGGAAAAGTTTTAAATGTCCCAATTTCCCCCGACTCCATACGGGCCGTTCATAGAATTGCTCACAACATCAAAACGGACCGCCCAAAAAATATAATAGTGGAGTTGAACTCTCGTCGGCTGAGGGATGACATCATCGCGGCGGCACGAGCGCGACGCGGCATCACGGCGGGCCAGATCCTGCAGGCCGGCGGCCTCGGCGCGGCGGCGCGCGGCACCAGCGGCACCGGCGCCGGCGCTGGCGGCACCCCGGCGGAGGAGCAAGCAACCAATTCGCGACCCGTATTCATCAACGAACATTTGACATTAAAAAATAATAGTACATTACTATAGAGGACGGGAAACGAAGGGTTACAGGCCAAGTAGATATATCTGGCCGAAGGAACTGAGGCCAGATAGGAATACGCGGCCTGTAACCCTGTTTCTCGCCGAGATTTGTATAGTGCTTTTCTCAAACTTGCCGTGAAATAAAACGAACTGATTTCGCCAAACCATACTATTTCATTTGTAAATAAACCAATAGTACAGTGTCGTACATTAAAAAAAAAACATTCGCGCCTTTTTTTTTAAATCTGTTTGAGGTATTCTTTTGCCTGGTGGTATAGACATTAGTTCTTAGGTTATTTTTTTTTTCTGTGGCTGAATGTCAAGACCTAGTGTCACAATTTGACGTTTCAAAACAAAACACGGTTTGTTTGCAGTCCTAGGTGTGAAATAAATACATGAAATCTCTTTACATATCATCTTAGCAATTGACACCGGGTACATAGTATTTCCTGGTTTAATTTAAAGTAAGTAACATCAACATTCCGTAGCAAGTTTGAGAAAAATACTTTACTCAAAATCGCGCAAGATGGCTAGCACTAAAAGCTACAAGTTCGTTTGGGTAAAAAACGCAGCGATTCTGGTTCGAAAGAATGACTCATCCCCGGTTATTCGAATCCGCAAGGAAGCTGACCTGGACGCACTCTGAGGCTTACAAAGACATTTTATTGTGTTGATGATTGCTTTGTGGTTTGGGTATAGTATTAATCCTAATCTACTGTTAGTGTTAATTCTAAATTTAATCGTTTCGTACTGTTATATTCCTCCGGGCTATAATGTTCAAGTTATATTATTTAAGCTGAGAAATTTCGCAATGAAAATAATCCATATAAGATATATACTAAAGTATGTTATTAAGGTTTTTAAATCAAATTACCGCTTACATCCATATAAAAACTATTTTTTGTACACATATATAGAGAGCTTACAATATTACATAACATTTAAAATACCTTATAGGCCTGGTTAATAATAAGTTAAGATTATATTACCAAAATTGCGGTGGTATAAAAAGTAAAATAGTAGATATTCGTTTAAACCTATTGCAATGTAATTATGACGTTATAGTGTTGACCGAGACGTGGCTGCGAGATGATATTCAGGACTCGGAGTTATTCGATAGCAATTATAGCGTATTCCGGCGCGACCGGGACCTGCGCGACACGGCGAAGAAGGGCGGCGGCGGCGTCCTGGCTCCAATTTCACCACACTGACAAGTGTGACAATTGTATCAAAATTTGACATATGTAGAATTATCGGTTTCACCACGATGACAGGTGCGACAATTGTAAAATACAATTGTAGAACACAATTGTCACGAGTAAACAGGGGGAAAAATGTATCAAATATATTATTACATAAAAGTGTTTATACTCAAACATCAATCAATTTTATTTTCACCTCAGCGGCTCGAGCATGGCGGTTTTGCTACTTGAAACTAGTGAGCAATATGCAATTTTGCTGCGAGAGTGAGAAAAACTAACTTTTTATATTTCCGTATCGTTGCATAGTCGCAGGTCATATTTTCATACTGCGGGGTGAATTACGAACTTTGAACATTTAAACTTCATTACATCCGTCACTTTCATTCCGTTGCTGAAAAAAGAGATAGATATTAAATATATCGATTCGTAGTCGAATGACGAAACCTTCGTAGTGGGCCCCCCATTTTTTTTAATTTTACATCTTGTGGACAGGCAAAACCACTAAGCCATACTGCCTAGTAGGCGGCCAAAAGGCGGGAATGAAAAATATCGTTCGGATACAAAATAAAATTGGAGCTCGTGTTAAACTTGTATTAGTACATTTCGATGTTAGTACGGAAGGTACCTATGTCATTATTTCACGAGTCCCGAGATATCCACGAGCCAAAGGCGAGTGGCAAGACTTTGGGCGAGTGAAGAATAACATTTCCGCGCGTGAATCGAACGACGTTTTTCAAAACAGTTGCAAAATATTAAAAGATGATAAACAATTTAAACAAAATACTTAGTTATGAGTAGTAACTTTTGACAATGAACATTTTGACGGACAAAAGGTGTTTTTCTAGCTCCAAAACTAGCATTTATAATTTAAGAGGTAATAGATTTTGCTATTCAACCAACTCAAATGTTTTTATTTGAAAATACATAATTTATAAGTAAAAAGCAAATTAAATGTATAATCTTCACTTTTAATAACTGTCGTAACACAATGTTGTCCATGTTCGATTATCTGTGAACATAAATATTTAAATTGTATTAAAACAAAAATAAATTGTTGTTTTTAGGTACTTAATAAACATGCTTGCATTTAAGAAAAACGCATCTAGTTTGATAGGCGATTCGAGACCGTTCCGTTCTCACAAATGTTTTTCAATGTTCAATATTTAAAAAAAAAAACAATATTTTTAATCGTTTTGCATTAGCAGTAGGTTTTTAGTTTTTTCGTCTTGGTAAAGTAAAGTAACATGAAAACTCTTTGGTAAGTTACACGAATCGTAACGACTATAAATTTTAAAAATTGAAAAAGTAAAAGCACTAGTGCGCAAAAACAAACTTTGCACACGCAAAACAGCCAAAAAAAGAGCAATTTTTGAGCAACTGTATTGAAAAATAATATTAAACCTAAAAAATAATATAAATCTAATATTATATTAATCATATGAGTATTTAATTAATCTTAAAATACAATGAATGAAGAGAGCCCATATTTGTCACGATTTTTATTACTATAATTTGTTTTTTTTTTTATTGAGAACGAATATTTAAGCCAAAATTGATTCTTTCCTTATATCTTCTTATTTGTGCGAATTCATCAAGATCACTGTTACTATCACTACCAGCGTCACTACTACTTGCATGGAAAGCCATTTTGAACGTACGCGTGTATCAACAACCAAAAAATTACTTACAATTGTCACGCAAATCCGACACATCTTTAATCACATGTCATGATTCTCCGACAATTCTACAAATATGTCGACTAAAAATAATAATTCTTGTTTCACAACATAATTGTAATACATACAATTGTACCAGAATGCCTGTCATGTTTGTAAGCATTTCTATAGAAAATATTTCTTAAAATTGTAATATGTCACCTGTCGCTTGACAATAGTAGCTCTACATATGTAACTTACAATTGTAGCCGTGGTGAAATTGGGGCCTGATAGCGGTAAGATCTAGTATTTTAGCCACTCGTCGTTCGGACTGGGAATCTAGCCATGTCGAGGAAATATATATTGAAGTGTGTATCTCTGGCCGTAAAGTAGTAATAAATGGTGCTTATATCCCCCCCAAGTCCAACATATTAGTGTATCAAACTTATAGTAATAAATTAGAAGAATTGAGTACATCCTTAGACGACGTTACCTTTTGTTTGGCGGGTGACTACAATCTCCCGGATTTGAGTTGGTCCTTATCAAGCGTAGGTGAACTTGTACCTGTTAGTGAAGGTCAAAGTTCATGCGCGGCGGCACTCATTAACATGACTGAGATGTTAGGATTACACCAGTTTAATACTATGAAGAACCTTAATAATAGAACGTTAGATCTAATATTTTGTAATAAAAAATGCATAATTTCGGACCCGGAAATTGAATTATCTAACATTGACAGACACCACCCCGCCGTCGAGTTTACTATTGACCTCGTTCCCACTGCTTGCATCCCAAAGAAACCGGTACCTATTTATAACTTTCGTAAGGCAAATTATATGGAAATTTCAGAATCTATTAATAATGTCGAGTGGCAAGTTGAACTTAAAGAATTAAATCCTGAAGCGGCAGTAGATAAATTCTATACTATAATTTATAATATTATGGATAAATATGTGCCATTAAAAAATATAATAAATAAAAATGCTCCAAAATGGTTTTCGCCGGCCTTAAAAAAAAACGTTAAATAGGAAAAGAAAACTTTGGAGCCGTTGGAAAATATATAATTCTGCGATGGATTACGCTGAGTTCTCTTTGCTTAGAAAAAGATGCAAAATATTATTATTGGAATGTTTTAACACATACACTAAAAATACCGAAATAAGTATTAAAAGCAATATAAAAGCATTTTGGTCTTATATCTCAACATTAAAAAATAACTCTTCAAGCTACCCAGCCACTATGTATTACAAGGACCGAGCTGCCAGTAGTACCCCGGAAGGGGCGGCGGAATTGTTTGCAGATTTCTTTCAATCGGTATTTGAGGCGCGCGGCAATATTAATTGTAACGAGCTTGATTGTTTACCTACATCAGAATCAGCTAATAATATAACAAATATTCAATTAAATAAAGGTCATATACTTAAAAAACTCAAAAATATTGATATTAATAAGGGGGCGGGGCCAGATAAAATTAGCCCTTTCTTTATAAAAAATACTGCTAAGGCCTTAGCTCTTCCCCTTTGCTTAATTTTTAATAAATGCCTTAAATTTGGAATTTTTCCTGACCGCTGGAAAATAGCGTATGTGACACCTATACATAAATCCGGTCCAAAATGCCAGGTAACTAATTATAGGCCTGTCTCGGTACAATCCGTTATACCTAAAATTTTCGAAGGGCTGATTCATGATGTCATATACCCTCTGCTCAAGAGTAGTGTATTACCAGAACAACATGGTTTTATGAAAAATAAGTCGACTACTACGAATTTACTACAATATACCGACTTTCTGTTTAAGTCTATGGATAAAAGAAAACAAGTGGATGTTATCTTTACGGACTTCTGTAAAGCGTTTGACAAAGTGGATCACTTATATCTTCTTAGGAAACTAGCGTTTAATGGAATCCATGGTAATTTATTGCGCTGGTTTGCATCTTATCGGACAAATAGAACTCAAGTAGTAGTCATTAATGGCTTTAGGTCAAACCTTGCTAATGTAACGTCCGGAGTTATTCAAGGCTCAATTTTAGGGCCCTTGCTATACAGCATCTTCATAAATGATATTCAAAAGTGCTTTAAAAGTTGTAGTTTCTTACTGTTTGCAGATGACCTAAAACTCTATAAAGTAATAGAAAATGAAATGGATAGCAAATTGGTTCAGGAAGATTTAGACGCATTTTATACATACTGTGAAGACAATAAGTTGCAGTTGGCACCTAACAAATGTATGCAAATAACCTTCACAAAAAACAAGAAAAGGGTCATAAACTTTAAATATAAATTAGGCAAAACTGAAATAATAAAAGTACAAACAGCCAAGGATCTCGGAGTAATGTTTGATGAAAATTTACACTTTAGCGCCCATATAGATATATTATAATAATTCGCAAAGCTTATCAAATGTTAGGTTTTGTCATCAGGTCGGCTAAGGTTTTCAAAAAGGTGGATACGTACCTATTACTCTATAAAGCGCTAGTAAGACCACGTCTGGAATACGCATCGGTCATATGGAATCCCCTTTATGCTAAATATGCGAATGCCATCGAAATGGTACAAAAGAAATTTTTGAGAATTATGCATAAACGAGTAACAGGTAAAAAAATGACGTACAAAAACTTGCTAATGCACTACAAAATACCATCATTGTCCACGCGGAGAACAATGTCAGACGCTATGGTACTTTATAACATATGTAGAAGTAAGTACAACAGCAGCGAGTTACTTCAACTCGTGCAGTTTCGAGTGCCGCGGTGCGGGTCGCGCTCCGCCGCCCTGTACGCCGTGCCCACGCCCGCCACCAACGCCGGCGTGCGAGCGCCGCTGCGTCGCATATGCGACACTTACAATAAGAGTCTCGTCTCGGTCGATATTTTTAACACAACCAGAAATCAATACAAAAAACAGGTCCTTCAAATAATCCCAGAGGAATAATTGATGTAAATTTTTACTTTTCTTTTTCTTTTCGGTTTCTTGCCAAGTGGTAATATTGTGTATGTTAGTTACATAAGCCTGTTTAATTTGTAAACTTAACTATCTATGTATTTCTCGGTGAGAACTGCTGAGGAGCTAAGTGCATGTTTAATACTATACGTAATTTTAGTGTTATTCAAAATTATGTACACTTAACTCTGTTTGGTCTCCAATAAATAAAATAAATAAATAAATAAATTGATAATGGTACGGAACCCTTTGCGCGCGAGTCCGACTCGCACTTGGCCGGTTTTCTTTTTGATACAAATTACTACAAAACTAAGAAAGAAAATTAAATTTGAAAGGATTTGAGCTACGTTGCATCACCGTAAGTTGTATATATTTTGAGATACGACATTTCATAAAGTGCTCTTATTATCAAAACATAAACAAATTTTCGGTTACGTTAAAGCTATTCACTAAATATTGGCAAAACGATCGCGCTAAGAAAAAAATAGTAATTATAGATAATAACTATATTAAGTTTGGAACAAATTGAGCCGATAACAATTACTGTAAGTCTTACAGTTGGGGGTATACGAGGCTTCAAAACATGCATTTATTTTCTTAACTTAATAAAGGGCACATTTTGAAATGTCGTATCTATAAATCTATATAATTTAGGGTAATGCAAGGTAGCTCAAATCCTTTCTTTAATATTCTTTCTAAGTTTTGTAGCAATAAGTGTCAAAAAGATAATAGTTTTTTAATTAAACGTCAAAAAGTAAAAGAAGTCCGATATTTTTTCAGTTTTTCTCGTCCTATGCCGAAATTCCTTTTTTGTTTTTCTTGTAATATGCATTTTTGTACGTCCTTATAGGGCCTTAGTTAGTTAGTTAGTTAATTAGTTATACTGGGTTTTTTCCGCAACTCGACAACCCCTTATAGGGCCTATATAATATACTAAAATTGCAGCTTTGCAACACGACTTGCGATTTGTATGAAAAACTTAGATAGCGGGCCTACTGCCTTTTGAATTGCGCGTTTTTATTTTCAATTACATAGTTTACTGACATGATTTTACCCTTTAACGAAAGAATATAAAGTGCACTATAAGATCATTACGAGTATTGCATGTTTTTCGTAGCATAATTAAGTTAAGCCGAAAACCTTAGCAAAACTCAAAATAACGCTAGTTTACAAAAAAGAGTACTTTTAAGAAGTCGCAAATCTCTGATTCTATAAGACCTACGGTAATATATGTTAGCTCAACTTGTTGGAAATGTATTAATCTTTAAACGCTTTCTAACATATAATGTCAAAAAACGTAAGGTTTTCTTAATAAAAATCAGAAACTGAAAAATGACCGTAAATTTCGCAGTTTTTCACGTACTACGTAACTAGCACAATTTTTGTTTGCTTGCAAAATGTGGTTTTATACTGCCCTATGGTGTCTAGACAACAAACCAAAAATGCAGCTATACTGCATGCTTTGCGAGTTTAATGTAAAGTTTGACCGTACTATTAAGGAAGGTTAGATTTAAAATATAAAACATTTATCGAACATATTAGACACCAAAATTATTAGACCTAACAATTTTTACGATACGTTTAGACATTT
>JALPQI010002198.1:0-12524 GCA_025490895.1 Thaumatotibia leucotreta
TAACCTCTTAATGCGTCCATACGCGTTGTTAATAGGAGAGGCCTACGTCCAGCAGTTGAAAGATTTCTGATGATGTAATGTGTGATGTGGTCGACTGTACTCTACGTACTTTTATATACGTTTCCTGTCATCCAAATATGTACATTGCAATTACATATAAATGGTTCAATATAGACAGACATGGTTAACAGCTGATATTTCCCTTAAAGTTGAATTCAATTTAACCGGTCGAAGTGACCTCAACCTCATCTTTGAGTGTAGGAGAGTTGTAAGGCATTAAAACAAGTAAAACAAAACAATCTAATGGACGTAGTTACACGATAATGTTTCAACCCACATGAGTTAGTCATTAAAATCTAAACTTTCTGTCAACTGCCAAAGTCATACATTTTTATGTCAAACTTATGTGGGTTGGAACGTTGTCGT
The DNA here is from genome assembly GCA_025490895.1 of Thaumatotibia leucotreta. Classification (NCBI taxonomy): domain Eukaryota; kingdom Metazoa; phylum Arthropoda; class Insecta; order Lepidoptera; family Tortricidae; genus Thaumatotibia; species Thaumatotibia leucotreta. The sequence continues at coordinate 427 of JALPQI010002198.1, forward strand.
GTAACTACGTCCTCTTGTGATTGTTTTAAAATACATTTTATAAATATTCCACTATTTGTCAAATTAAATAATAAACATCATTATGAATTGAGGTTTCGGTCGCCATGGTGCTTGACAGATTGTTATATTATGTAAATGAATGGGTAGGTAGGTACTTACGTAAAAAAAACAATTTAAATCAAATTACAAAAAATAAAACACGGTAGGTATCTAGTAGTTCTTTATAATTTTACTTATGTATAATTATAAAATAACAATAACGGAAATATTATCATATTATTGTTTGTCTTTAAGTTATTTACAAAATAATATTGAAGCATACTTTCTATTCTAGCCTCAAAATACCCAATCAATTTACAAGACAATTTAAAAGAATAACCTTTTCTTTTATAATTCACTGGGGAAATACCAATACAATTTTTTTCTTTATTATTTGTCGAAATAGAGGTTTATTCAAAACAGTGTCTTAATAAAAAAATCATAGCTAACGCTAAAAAAAGGCGTTGTCGCCTTCCGTTAATTATTCTATATTGTCTAATAATATTGCGTAACTACTTTTAAAAACTCGTCTGTGGTAACAATAAGCCAAGCGAAAAATGTCATAAAGTATGTATGAGAATATTCTCATATTTACTTTACTGTTTTCATTACTATGAGACGCGATTTTTTCAAAGTAGTGACGATTTATGACATTATGACATAGACCAGAAACCCATAGACTTCGTATAACCTGACGGTCCCCGCTGCCAAAGCTACGAGTTACCTATTGATACTCAGTGGCGTAGCTAGGGGGGGGCAGGGGGGGCTCGTGCCCGGGCGCCAAATCAGAGGGGGCGCCAAATCGGCCAAATTTTTTGATATAATAATAATAATAATAACGACCCCAACGACCCCACGGACCCGAGTGCTCCCGAGAGTCGGTCAGGGTCCCCGCCTCCGGCGTGTCTTCGTCGGTCGGAGTGGAACCCCAAGGGGACCCGTAGACTCTCAGCTCTGGCTTGCCTTAACTGGCCGTCTAGAGAGGAGTCGTCAGAGCTATACGCTCCAGGGGTGGAAGTGTAAATTTGCGTAAGTCGCGAGTTGGTGCAGCGGCCGTCAAGCCACTGCGCAGAAAGCGGTGTACACCTCTCTACACTCCTGAGCCGCCTACACCGGTGTTGCCCCTGGCTGTCTCTTGTGACGGCATTTACGGGGGCCCATCTAGTCGGCGGCGAGTCACCGCCTGCCTCGATAGCAAAGAGAAATCATTGTTATGGCAGGTGTCCGGACCTCTTTTCTATAGTTCCATCTCTTATCCATCCAACCTTCATTACCATAACCCACTAGTCTTTTCCATATAATCTCCAATAGCCTCTATATGCCTGCTGGGACCGGTTCACGGATATCTATTTTTGTGCCCGTGAATGGGTAGCAGCAGGTGTAAAACACAGCAAATTTCTCCAAAGGGCCTCTACGTGTTGGATCTGTATCCCCGCGCAAGCCTATCAAAAGACCGGGATTTATAGGCCCGTGATCAAAGAGAGATACAAATAATAATAATAATAATAAATTTATTTATTTCGTGTAACTACATGACACATAGGTAGGTATTTACAAGTGAGACAATTACAATTGAGCATTACCACAAAATACTGCCAGTGGGAGCATGCAATCCCGTACAGTGCAACATAATGGCACAATCTGGCTTATCAGCTATCATTCTCAGAATGGTATTGGGACTGTCCCGTACCCGGCGCACCAGGGATGCGGCGCGCCCGCGCATTGTTGCATAAAAACATTCAACTCGCGCCTCCGCAAACATCCCTGATGCGCTACAGAAACGAGGCAGTCCCACTATCACCCGGAACGCGTTATTGTACTGGACCCGAAGAGCCCTATAGGCCCGTTGCGTATAATTCACCCAAAGGCTGCAAGTATACATGGACGTACAAAAGGCTCTGAACAGGGTAATTTTGACCTCCCTGGAGCAACCTGCAAACCTCCGAGCGATCATATTTGCCCGCACCGACAGGGCCCTTCGCTCCCGTTCAATATCAAGGTCATCCCTGTGATCAACCGCAACGACATGTCCTAAATATTTAAAACGGTCAACTCTGTCCATGGGTCTGCCATTAAGATATATGGCGGGGACCTCCGAAACCTTGTTGCGATCGACCTCAAATACCATATACTGGCTCTTCCTATCATTGTATTTAAGGCCGTGACTTAAAGCATAGGTCTCACAGACATTGAGAAGCCTACGCATTCCACAGACCGACGCACTCAGAAGCACCATGTCGTCAGCATAACTTATATTATTTACACAAATCCGTCCACATGACAGCCCACATGGATGCTACTGAGTGCCTCGATTAGTTCATTCACGTACAGGTTGAAGAGCGTAGGTGAGCTCAACCCCCCCTGCCTCACCCCGCACTCCAGCCTGTACTCCTCAGACTGCGCGCTTGCCCATCTAACGCTGTTGACCTGGTTTCCGTACCAGTACCTAAATATACGAACCGTTTCCGGCGGTATACTGGTTTTTTCAAGCTTTTTCCATAATATATCGTAGGAAACCAGGTCAAAAGCCCTAGATAGGTCTAGAAAGCAGGCGATCACTGGTGTCCTACTTTTAACGTAATAGTTGACAGTCTGCTTAAGACACAGTATAGCTGTTTCTGTAGATAGCCTTGGCCGGAAGCCAAATTGGTTATCATGCAATTTTACATACTTATTTAACTGTGAGTTAAGCAAACTGTCAAATACTTTCGCTATAATCGTTGCCAAAGATATTGGCCTGTAGTTATTTTTGTCGGATAAATCCCCAGTTTTATTTTTAACTACAGGCACAACAATCGTGCGCATCATGTCAGTCGGTAGATATGAATGCCTTACACACAGTGTGAAAAACATTGCCAACAATCTTGATATATGTGGTCCCGCATACTGGAGGTGCTCGATGCTGAGCCCATCATGACCCGGAGATTTACCTCTGGTCATAGATTTTATGATTTTATGAATTTCCTTAGCAGTAAACCCAGGACCGGGTTCATCATTACTATACTCACCCTCGAGTCCCCCCTGCAGCGATGGACCTAAAGGAGACCTTATGGAGAAATGGTCCTTAAATAAATTGGCAATGTCTTTGTGGTCAGACATCCCGTCAACCCCAGCCGGGTGGCCACTCACAGGTTTCATCTTATTTGTGAATTCCAGAAACCACGAAAGTCCCTTTTTGAGTGCTGAGAGGTGATAATGTCCAGTTTGATTTGGTTTTGATGAGTTTGACACCATTTCAGACGTGATTTAAAGATCTTTCGGCTCTCAAGCATCTCATCAAACAAACAGCCGGACTCTGGTCTCCCATTCACACTCCAGTCATGAAACCTCTGAGTAGCCATCCTGTGGGCCTCTCTGACAAACTTATTCCACCCTGGAACCTGTTTTTTATATCTACCTCTCTTTCTGATCCTACCAATAATCGCTGCTTTCCTAAGTGCAAAAGTTACTTTACTATACAAAACATCTAGTAACTTCTTATGCCCATGATTTTGACAGAATTTATCAGCGCAAGCCCTCAGTTCCGCAGGAAAATCGATAGGTTTTAAAAATTGATGACAACGTTTACTATACACCGAAATTTGCTTACACGACCTTTTCCCCCACAATACATTTTTATTTTTATTTGTCGGCATTTGATTAGGTACCTTAGAAGCTATAACATTGAGATTACATTCCAAAAATAAAGGGAAATGGTCTGACCACGTGACACAATTATCGACATAAATATTAAGCACAGAATTCACGGCCGATTCCGTAACTACAACGTGATCCAGCCAACGTTTACATAAATGCGCATCACTTAAGAAAGTATAGGTATTGGATTCCAACCCCAACTTATCCACATCGATACAATGCCACTTTTGCTCATCACAATAGCTAATTAGCTCGGTGAAAAAACGCTCATTTGGATGAGCATTAAAATCACCAAGTACATAGATAGACTCAACGGTATGTTCGTCAATTAAAGCACTCACCGCAGCTAAACAATCCGTAAACTCGGTTAAATTGTCTGCACTGTCCGTAGGCATATAAACACTCACCACCATTAAATGCTGACTGTCGTTGGTCGTTATCTTTATAGCGCATAAACGCGGATTAGCACACTGCACTACAACGACACTTTGAAACACTGACCGCCGCCACAGTATGCCAACTCCGCCGTGCGGTCGCCCTCGCAGCATGCCAGCCGCCGTGTCGACCGCCGAGGTCCCCGTCGAACAAAAATCAGCGTCAATTGTATTTAAATATGTTATCTCATCAGGCATCGCCCATGTTTCCTGCAGAGCTACTATGTCCGATCTTTGACATAAGTCTCTAATACAATCGACAGATCGCTTCATACTTTTGCAGTTAAAACTACAAAGAGTGTAAGTCATAATTAATTGTAGGTATTAGCCATCCTTAACCTCATATAGACTACGCTACAGGAGGCTTCTTGTTTTCATTGCCGTAGACAGAACTATCAATTGGATGCCTGTACTTAAAATGTATAAACTTTCGGAAAATGACTCCTTTAGGCCACAAGTTTTTATCCAGAAACAAAGGCAATTTATTTGGACAGACGAAAAACTTGTACGCTTTGTGGCCAGTTATCCTTTTAACGTGAATTTTTTGTAACGACACACTTTCATTTGTTTTAGCTAAAATGTATTCAGTTATATCTTTTTCCTGCGTGTCATTGTGCACGTTCGTAATTAGCACCGGAATATCGCGCTCGGCAGCCTTAAATTTCGCATTCGTCTCATTTGCCACACCAAATTGACCTCTGTAGCGATACTTTTTCTTAGGCTTCTTGTACGACACGGTCTTAAAGTCATCGTCATTATTTTCGGGAGATAACATATCAGTTGGACTATGTTTATCCGATCGCCCGTCGACAATAATGCTGGTTTTCGCTTTTGATATAGTAGTTAATACGGCGGGCACGTCAGAGTCACTGACCTCGTCAATCAGCTGTTTGCCGCGCTGAGTCATCGCGCTCGCCGCGCCGGGTGACAATAATATTTCTGCACTCCGTGCGGTAGACTGCCTACCCTCAACTACCAACGATCGGTATTGCATGATGTCGTTATTCTGTATAGGTGACACAATTACATCTTTAACGGAACTATCGCTTCCCCTTCTGGTGGAATCAAGTGTGTGGGATATTCCGGATGGGCCACTATCCAAACACCACGCTCCTCGTCTGTTGTTTACATTACACATAGACAGTCGAGCCGGCGGACATTCCTTATTAAACTGCTGCATTTCTTTCTTCAAATCTTCAAGGTCTTTCGACGTCGCATAAGTTGCCTTAACGGTGTCCATGTCACCCTGAAGTCGCACCAAATCTTTTAGTAACTTGGTGCAGTCCAAGTGGTCAAAGGTCACCGGCGGCAATTTTTCTAATTGTCTTGCCACGAAAATAGGTATCAGGTCAGGATCCGTCGTCCTGAAAAGCTGCACTATGTCATTTAAATCCCGTTGCACCTTGCCATCGCCTTTGCGTTGAATATTTCGCTTATTTCTCGGTATAGATTCAAATAATAACGTTTTTGATTTTTGGATTTCGTCACTTGTGAACGACGTAGTACACAGACGCACAAGAGTTTCTTCACCAATTACAGAGATTTTGTTCTGAATATAGGACAACATCTCATCGATAACAATATTGCACTTATTACATTTTACCGTTTTCGACATGTTTACGACACTCGCACATAAACCGATCAGAGAAACCGTACGTCACCTTTGAGCGCGCACGCGAGACTGATATACCTACTCTTGCATAATTTAGACATAAGAAAAATTTCAATGCTAGACGTGTACATTTTCCCCGGGCGTCAAATTAAAAGAGGCGCCAAATCGGCAAAATATTTTGATTTCCTTGTGCATAATTTACATATGAAGAAAATCTGTAGGTATGCATATATTTTAGAAAGGTACATTTTCCCACCCTTTGGCGCCCGCGACAAATCAGAGGGGGCGCCAAATCGGCCAAAATTTTTGATATATTTTTGCATAAGAAAAATTAAAATGCTAGACGTACATTTACCCCGGGCGTCAAATTAAAAGAGGCGCCAAATCGGCAAAATATTTTGATTTCCTTGTGCATAATTTACATATGAAGAAAATCTGTAGGTATGCATACATTTTAGAAAGGTACATATTCCCACCCGCGCCCGCGACAAATCAGGGTGGGCGACAAATCGGCCAACATTTTTGATTTCCTTGTGCAGAATCAATGAAAACATAAAGAAAATCTTTATGCGTAATTTAAAAAAAATTTCTAGATTGGTACATATTCCACGGGCGCAATACAGGGGGGGGGGGGGGGGGGGGGCTTCAAACCAGCCAATTTTTTTTATTTCCTTATGCATAATTTACACACAAAGAAATCAAAAATGTTTACAGAAAGGTCAATTTTAAAACTTTATTTCAGAAAGTCCGTAGGTGCTGTATTTTTTGTCGTTTTCTTTAGATTTTTTCTCTTAACAGCGTAATACCTTATTTGCAGAATTTTTAGTACCTACCATAAGTATGGAATGTAGTACTTATTAGCTTCGAACAAAAGCTATAATCGGACTTTCATACATATCGACGATGAAGTACCAAGAACTCCTAACTTACATTTTGACGAATTTGAGATTTTTATGTGGTTGTGTTCGAAATTTAATTTGGCATCATTGCTCAAGAGACTGGTTTGTTAGTCTTTTTATTTAGCCGTATAATAATAAATGCCAATACCAACTAAGTTACGGTCCCTTCATATTGCTGCCATTAACTTATAAAATCAAATGGAAATAGCTACTATCTACAAAAACATAAAAATTTGCTGACATTATCTCCTATGTACATTAGTATCGTCATACATCGAAGACGTGCACCCTTTGTCGCCGCACGCAGCGAACTGGCCGCCGCCGGTCGGCGGTCGCAAGCGTCGACCGCTCGTCTACAACAAAGTGAGATGCATGCAGACGATACTACGCTTGTTAGAAAGAGAAAACTGCGCGGCTCGCAAAGTTGGAAGGGAGACCGTGCAATTCCAGTATTTTCTGACAGTTTGAAGTTGTTGCAACTAGTTATTAATTTACGTGCCTATTTCAAAACATTTTGATAGTAAATAAATGGTGATTACTGTGATTAGTGATTAAATGTGTTTGCAGTAGTTGAAGGTAAGTTACATTTATTAAAAATGTAACTCATTTGCACTGAGAGGCCCACTAGACAGGAATTTAAATTTTGGGTAATCGTCTTCAGATGAGAAATGTGATTCATTTTACGAAGTATTACTACTAATCCTTTCTTTTATTTTTTTTCTCTTGAGTGGTGTGAAATTGGTAAAATTTATATTTGTGTTTTTATTAATTTTTCATACAATATGGGATTATAACCTTTAAAATAATATTATAATAGATTATAATGTAATAGATTGGACTTGATAGTCCATTGTTTTAATAAAATTAATGTATAATACTTTATTGTTATCCAAAAACATTGAAAACTATTGTCATAACTACGTTAATAATGCGTTCCAGAGTTCCAGTATGAGTTTTGTGCCTAAATAATGTAGATAGAAGTTATTGGTTTTCATATCATATCATTTAAGTACATCATTAATGTAGATAGGAGTTAAATATTTAATTTTATTATTGTGTAACGTAGATTTTTTACTATATTCCCTTCCAGAAAAATGCCACAACCGTATCGACAAACTGCAAGAGGGAAAAAAATAATAGAGTTATTGAAGAACAAGGACAATGTTACTTCATTAAGGCATGCTAATGTACAGGAATATCGAGAAATATTTGGCGAAAACCATGAACCAGTAAGTGAAATATTTTTATTTTTAAATCATTATCCCATATTTTTAGTAATGTGTTTTACATCATTGTTTATGTTTTTTTTGCAGCCAAGAGACTTCAAAATCGGCGTCGGACAAGCAGCAAGCAGACTGATACCTGCAACATAAAAAAAACGTAATATTGTACAACGTACAACACGATCCCCCTGTTCTGCCGTAAATTCACTGCAGCAGCTGCCTGAGAAATGTAACTTGCCCGAGATGCCGCCGATCGATTCCGCCATCGATGTAGACTCACCTCTACCGCCCGAGAGACGCAACTCAGCCGAGATGCCGCCGATCGATTCCGCCATCGATGTAGACTCACCTCTACCGCTCGAGAGACGCAACTCAGCCGAGATGCCGCCGATCGATTCCGCCATCGATGTAGACTCACCTCTACCGCCCGAGAGACGCAACTCAGCCGAGATGCCGCCGATCGATTCCGCCATCGATGTAGACTCACCTCTACCGCCCGAGAGACGCAACTCAGCCGAGATGCCGCCGATCGATTCCACCATCGATGTAGACTCACCTCTACCGCCCGAGAGACGCAACTCAGCCGAGATGCCGCCGATCGATTCCGCCTTCGATGTAGACTCACCTCTACCGCCCGAGAGACGCATCTCAGCCGAGATGCCGCCGATCGATTCCGCCTTCGATGTAGACTCACCTCTACCGCCCGAGAGACGCAACTCAGCCGAGATGCCGCCGATCGCTTCCGCCATCGATGTAGACTCACCTCTACCGCCCGAGAGACGCAACTCAGCCGAGATGCCGCCGATCGATTCCACCATCGATGTAGACTCACCTCTACCGCCCGAGAGACGCAACTCAGCCGAGATGCCGCCGATCGATTCCACCAGTTTGGTGCCCCTTTCGTCGTATGCCCCATTCAAGTCTTGGTCATTAAATGATTTGACGCAAGACACATCAAATACTTTTGACAAAAGTAGAAAACTTAAGTCAGAATCATCTTTGGTAACAATGGACGGATTAGAACATTCAATGATTCCATTTTATTCTAATTTACCTTCGTCTCTAGATGTCTTATCTCATCCTGTAGATGTACGCTCAACATCACCTCATCCGTCAAGCTCCAATGAATTTCAAGCCCGCCTTTCAGCTAAATCATGGTCGTTAAATGATTTAACGGAAGATGTGATGATTTGTATAAATATTAAAAAACAGAACTCTGAACCATTGTTATTTGACGAGCGATATAAGGCTTTTGAATATGATGTTTTTCCGGAATACGGTAACGTTGACGAAGGCCGAAAACGTCGACATATTCCAGAACCAAGTAAATGGAAAAAAAACCTAGCTAAAATTCGTCGTCGAATGCACGGTGAAGAGTATTTAGGATACTCTAATCCTGCTCAAGGTAAATGTCAACAAGACACTATGAGACCAGCACGGCAACTAGGAGAAACTTGTAAGTCTGACTTTTGTAAAAAGAGCAAGGTGAAAAGACATTGTCACAAATTTACAGAAAAGTGTCGCCAGCAAATACATGAACGTTTCTGGAAGAAAATGAACTGGGACCAAAGAAAAATTTTTGTGTCGACTCTTGTCAATGTGTCCAAAACAGCAAGAAAGACAAAATCAGACACTGATGATCCATCGAGGCGAGAGGGTACCTTGTCTTATTTTTTACCGATAGATAAAGACGGCTCCGAGAAAGTACAAGTGTGCAGACAAATGTTTTTAAATACACTTTCATTGGGATCCTACACTGTGCAAACCTGGGCTAAAGGGGCGGAATTTTGCATGAATCTCAGCCAAGATAAGCAATACGCTGCCAAAACAAAGGGGCAAAATGTTGACACTGAAAGAAAGATGCTGTCATTACAAATATTTCTAAATGATATCCCGAAATTGCCCTCGCATTACGCTCGCCAGGATACGAATAAAATTTTTATTGAGCCAATCTATCACACTCTTGCTGAGCTTTTAAAATGTTATAAAGAATATTGTGTGGATAATAATGAGCACCAAGTAAGCAGATTTACATTTGAAAAACAGTTTCATGAGAAAAATCTATCACTGTACACACTCAAAAAAGATATGTGTGACAGCTGTGCTTCATATAAGGCAGGAAATCTAAGCGAAGAAGACCATCAGACTCATATCAAGTTGAAAGACAGGGCAAGAAAAGAAAAGGAGGAAGACAAAAAGAAAGCTGCGGCGGGAGAGTTTATTCTTCTCACAATGGATTTAGAATCAGTCAAAGTGTGCCCTTTCCTAACCGCAAGTGCCCTTTATTTTAAAACCAAATTGACGTGCCATAATTTTACCGTATATGACCTGACAACAAAAACACTGCACATGTTATTGGTTTACCGAAATTTCAGCAGACCTGACAGCAAGTACTTTTGCCAGTTTCCTCATAGATTATATTGAACGACATTGCTTAGGCAGAAACAAGCCTATTGTTATTTATTCTGATGGATGCACGTATCAGAACAGGAATGCAATTCTAGCAAATGCATTGCTAAATTTGAGCAAAAAATACGATGTGGAAATAGTACAAAAGTATCTTGAACCGGGTCACACACAAATGGAGTGCGACTCAGTTCATAGTGCCATTGAAAGGAAATTAAAAAAATAGAGAAATATACTTACCAAGTGATTATATTCAAATAACTAAATCTGCACGCAGGACTCAGCCTTATGAAACAGTTGACGTTCAATACGACTTCGTAAAGAACTACGCTAGTCCCTGACAATCATTGTTACAAAAGTATTCGCCCTGGCCGAAAAGTTGGCGATCCCCATGTTGTGGATATAAGAAGCTATAAAATATAACACAATGACAATAGAAATAAAACTAAACTATGATGAAGATTGGAAGCCTTTTACCACAAAGACCGAAAGTATTGGAAACTGTTTCGTATCGTCCAGTTACATGAACATAAAATCCCTATAAAATCTTCTAAATATAATCATTTACAACAATTAAAATCTGTGTTACCAGCCGATTGTCACGCATTTTATGATTCACTTCCATTTGAGTAATTATTATCACTGGGCACTGTCTTAACACAGTAATTAATTCCTGGTTTGATTAGCTTTGTTTGGTCGTTTTGAGTATAGACTTATTTTTTGTTGATTTTGATATTGTGATTATAGTTATTTGGTTAATTTTGATATTGTGATTTAAATAATTAGATAACAACAGGATAATTATGAATATTTTTTTATGACATTTTGATAATTTGAGTTCTCATTTTTGTTGATTTTGATATTGTGATTATTGTTATTTTGCTGATGTTGATAAGAAGAGATAACAACAGGAGATAAATATTTTTTATGATATTTTGGTTATTTGAGTACTTATTTTTGTTGATTTTGATATTGTGATAATTATTATTTGGTTAATTTTGATATTGTGATTTAAATAAAAATATAATAGATGAATATAATTTTTATGACATTTTCGTAATTTGCATAAAATACCTCCTAACTTACCTACCTCTACCTATGATATCCATGTAAGGATGTCAATACCTCCTATCTACATTTATCTCGTAAACTAAGCAAGATAATAAAAATTCTATAGTGGCAGCCTATTTTGAAGGCATCTAATATACATATAGTACTAAAAAAAGTATTCGAATATTAATATTTAAAAATTTCAAACGTTTTTTTTCGTCTCCTGTAAAATTGGTTTTTCGTAGTTAGGAGTTCTTGGTACTTCACCGTCGATATGCGACCTTTGATTGTAGGGGATGATTTTTTTTTATGGTAAGCACCCCTAATGGCTTCTATTAGATATTTTTTACCAAGTTTCAGCTTCTTATGTTTGACAGTTTTCTGACGTACGTCGCTTATACGGTTTTCTGAAAATAACGTTTTTTAGGGACTGCGATAGGCTGATGATGATGATGATGATGATGAACTTTTTTAGGATTCCGTAGCCAAAATGTCAAAAAACGGTACCCTTATAGTTTCGCCATGTCCGTCTGTCCGCAGCATAGTTCAGTGGCCGTTAATACTACAAATCTGCAATTTGGTACAGGTATACCCACGTATTAATCATTCCTACAAAAAGTACAATAAAAAGTAGAAAACAAAAATTTTTTCGGGTATGTCCCCCAATTGGTGAGGTGGAAATGTTTTTTATTTGCTGTAAGTAATTGTATAGTTATCATTGAATAGGTCTCTTAAAAAGAATAAGGGTCTTGAAAGAATGTTTTTTTTTTACTAAGGTCAATGTTTTCGGAGATAATCG
>JALPQI010002199.1:0-17904 GCA_025490895.1 Thaumatotibia leucotreta
GACACTACTGATCTGCGGTCGGGCGACACTGCCGTCTGCCGCTCGGCGACGCGTCGCTAGCTTCATGTCGCTAACTACGGAGGGAATTTCATAGAAATACATAGAAACCAGTAGTGTCGTTGCGACAGGTCGTCTGCAGTTGTCGCCTGCGGTCGGCTGCGAACTTGTACCTTTAAGCTCGTAATCAGTTATGCCGTCGATAATGTATTGTATAGCTATGTAATCTGGGAATTTTGCGCGTTTACCCAACTCCTTCATGACCAGCATATACTGATAGTAGGACTCTTCCTTCATCTTCTTTCTACTCGTGCATCTCCTTGATGTTAATGGAATCCGGAAATTCTTTAAATACTGCCGCTTTGAGATCTTCGTATTTTTTGAAGGTTTTCTCGGATTGTAGCCATAGCGCCGCCGTGCCGACTAAAGATCTTCGCGCTACAATGAGGATCTGGGCTTCCGTCCAACTGAAGATTTCTGCGTTGTCTTCAATATCTTGAGCCCATTTCGTCGATGAATGCGCCTTGTCGTCGCCGCTGAACTTCGGTATTCCGTCTAATACCATATTAAAATTGAAACTTCCATCGGACGCCATTTTTTTCCTATGAAAATTTTCAAAATTTTTCAATTTCGTCGTTTCTTAAATATTCTTGAGGCAATCCCGCTTCAGACACCAAAATTATGTGGGATTCTGTATTGCCTCAGAATAAAATGCGTGTCTTCGTTAAATTTATATTTATTTTTACACCAGCTTAATTGTTTTCACGTCTTTCACCTTTCACATCTTACAACGTTCGTTCGTTCTCCATTCAAAATCGTTCTCCCGTCCCTCTCGCACCGTCTACCATCATTCTCTCACACGTACGCTCCGTTCCACTCATCTTCTTACGTTCCGATCCTACATAATTATATTAAAATTTAATTTGATTTTCGTGAAATATATTATTATTATTATTTTAACTCTTTTATCGCCATAGTTCGGCCATAGACGACAACGGAAAATCTTGAATAAGTAAGACGTCAATGCAGTAGGTTGTTACGCGGGACGCCGTAAAGTTCAATTTCGCTTAAAGATTATGATTGCCTAGCGTCAGTGTTACGTTACGACCGTTAGTGATCGGTTTTTTTGGCTTCTTCCCTAGCGGGATTTCGGGTATAAAAAAATTTACGGGTGTGACTATAAAATTTTATTTAACACTTTTATTATACACACAAGAGCATACTTTATGAAACAGAAATATGGCAATATAATCAAAGTTTATTTTTCAAGTTACTATAGGAGACCCGCCGGGAGAATCCAAAAAACCGGTCACTGGGTACGACATATCGTTTCGCTTCTTGAGGCCTACCAAAGATGCCATTCTGTAATCATATACGATAAACGATAAGTAATAAATGTATGAGAATAACAGATTCAAACGAATAGTCACGTGACCATTTCCATAGATTATTATGGTCCCGTGACTTATTGCTTATCGTATACGATTGCAGAATGAGATTTTTGCTGGCTTCTTCAAAATGTTAACTCTACTATGTGTTAAAGGCTAACCTTATTCATAAACGTCTTCTAACTTAGCAAGCCGCTAAGTATTGTTTGCCCCTTTCGGTCCTATAGACATATCGGTAAAAGCGAAAGGGACAAATAATAGCGGCTTGTTAACACGTTCGCCTCCGGTACTGTTTCACTAAGTGCTTATACTATGCCGACCGAAATTATCTGATAGAAATCCTATGCCAGTGACACGCATGTGTGACCGAAAACATTGTACTCATATGCCGGTGACACAGCACTGTGTCAAAAACGTTCGTATTTCGATGCCACTGGCATAGGAGTGAGAACTTGATTAATGCTAGTGGCATAAGAATAAGATTACTTTGATCACGTATGTGTGTCACTGGCATAGGAGTACAGTTTTTTCGGTCACATATGTGTGTCACCGGCGTCGAACGTGTTAAGTTAGGAGAGGTTTATGAACTCGGGGGGTCACACACTAGGTACTCGTTCGGCGCCGGCGTGGCGTTCGAGATGGCGCTGCAGCTGGAGGCGCAGGGGCTGCGCGACGCGGCTGGTGCTGGTGGACGGCTCGCCGGCCTTCGTGGCGTCGCACACCACGCGCGGCAAGAAGCGCCGCGGCAACCGCTCGCCGCACTCCGACGAGGCTGAAGCGCTCGCCTACTTCGCGCAGGTCTTCCAGGACTTGGACGCGGCTAAGGTGCGTACGACCTACATGGGCCACTGGTCACTAGTGCTCGGAACTTTGGGTACAAAACTGGCAGTGGCAGTAAGAATACATTTGTCACCACCCCGACTGTTCCCGTGGGTGTCGTAAGAGTCGGCTAAGGGATAAAAGTGTCACAAACCAGTCTTTGATCGATGATCGATGATGAGCATCATTTCAATAATATTCTTATTTTTCTTGGATGAAGTGTTTTCATATGTCAATTATGAAAATATGAACCCATAGTTTCCATCACTGCTAATGCCCACACACACCGTCTAAATAAGTCGTACTGAGCCACGTCTTAGTACGGAAACGACGCCAAAATTGCGAAAAAAAAAACACTTTCCCATACAAATCGTCGAAATCACAAAACCAATAATAAAAACATTTTTTTTCGCGATTTCGGGGTTGTTTCTATACTAAAAATTGCTCAGTATAACTTATATATAATCTGCTAGGTTATTAATGTTTACCGTGTGTGGCCTATTACGGGGACAAAAAAGAAATGAGTGACCTCTTATCTATGTTTCAAAATTCGTGAGTTCGGATATTGTTACTCAAGTTTATAGATTAGATAATTATCTCTTGACATCACGATATCGTTGCGTCATTTTTTGACTTAAGTAAAAAAAAATATAACTGAAAGAAACTTGAAAAAATTACCTACATAAACCCTCTTTTTAATCCTCTAATGCAGAAGACACTGAAAATTATTCCTGATTAGTTTAAATAATTTTTCGCCCCTGTATAAGCCACACACTGTATAAAGTTATCTTAAGAAAAAAAACCTTATTTTAGAAGTCCTCCTCCGATTGCTTAGCCTTCGTCACCAGTCGATCGAAGTGAGAGTTTCTCATATTGTAAGCTCTGTAGCTAGGATCGCAAAGGCGTCTTTCTATTTTCTTCATGGTATTTTTTTAATCAACTCTGATCCTGATCTCTTTTCTTGGAAGAATTTAAGACTTACTAACGATCTCGAATGTTTCACAAGAGCGACATGTGATTTTGCAGCTCTCCCTAATGAACTTATCACGTTTCACCTCTTCGTAAGAATTTTTGTTTTATTTTTAGTTACATTATATTTGCTGATATCAGTCAGGGCTTTTTCGGTCTTTCGCACGCGTTTTCTGGGCATCATAAATTAAAAAAGACGAAAAAAAGAATGTCACAACCGTACCCAACACATTTATTCGAAAAAAAAATGATTAAGACTAAATCAAATGTTCTGCGTAAGAAGTCATTACCTATAAATAACTGCTAATGTTCAAATTATGATATAAAAAATACAAGGAAATATAGTACGGTCAAATCGTATATTAAACTCGCAAAACATGTAGTAAAGCTGCATTTTTGGTATGTTATTTAGACACCATAGGGCAGTATAAAACCACATTTTGCAAGCAAAAAAAAGTTGTGCTAGCTGCGTTATACGTGAAAAACTGTGAAATTTACTGTCTATTTTTAGTTTCCGATTTTTATAAAAAAAGCCTTACGTTTTTTGACAATATGTATCAGGTAGATAACGTTTAAAGATGAATAAATTTGTAACAAGATGAGATAACATGCATTACCGTAGGTCTTATAGTTTCAGAGATTCGAGACTTCAAATAGTACCCTGTTTTGTAAACTAGATAAAATGTTGAGTTTGGCTAACGTTCTTGGTTTAATATCGCCTTACCTAATTATGCTACGAAAAACATGAAATAATTATCTTATAGCGCATTAATATTCTTTCATTTAAGGGTAAAATCAGGTAGGTCAGTAAACTTTGTAATTGAAACTAAAAACGCGAAATTCAAAAAGCAGGAGGTCCGCTATCTAAGTTTTTAATACAAATGGCAAGTCGTGTTGCAAAGCTGCAATTTTTGTATATTATAAAGGCTCTATAGGGATGTACGAAAATGCATATTACAAGAAGAAAAAAAAAAGGGTTTATGTATAGGACGTAAAAAACTGAAAAAAAAATCGGACTTTTTTCAGTTTTTGACGTTTAACTAAAAAACTATAACTTTTTTGATACTAATTGCTATAAAACTATGAAAGAATATTAAATTTGAAAGGATTTGAGCTACCTTGCATTGCCCTAAATTATATAGATTTAGAGATACGACATTTCAAAATGTGCCCTTCATTAAGTTAAGAAAATAAATGCATGTTTTGAAGCCTCGTATACTCCCAACTATAAGACTTACAGTAATTGTTATCGGCTCAATTTGTTCCAAATTTAATGTATATTTAAAATCTACAATTACTTTTTTTTCTTAGCGCGAACGTTTTGCCAATATTTAGTGAATAGCTTTAACGTAACCTAAAATTTGTTTATGTTTTGATAAAAGGGCACTTTATGAAATGTCGTATCTCAAAATATATATAACTTACGGTGATGCAACGTAGCTCAAATCCTTTAAAATTTGATGTTCTTTCTTAGTTTTATAGCAATCAGTATCAAAAAGATAATAGATTTTTAGTTAAACGTCAAAAACTAAAAAAAGTCTGATTTTTTTTTCCGTTTTTTACGTCCTATGCCCAAATTATTTTTTTGTTTTTCTTTTAATATGCATTTTCGTATATATCTATAAGGCCTTTATAATATACCAACATTGCAGCTTTGCAACTCGACTTGCGATTTGTATGAAAAACTTAGATAGCGGGCCTCCTGCCTTTGGAATTTCGGGTTTATACTTTCAACTACAAAGTTCACTGACCTAATTTTACCCTTAAATTAAAGAATATTAAGTGCGCTATAAGGTCATTATTGCATGTTTTTCGTAGCATAATTAGGTGAGGCGATTTTAAGTCGAAAACGTAAGCAAAACACAAAATTTTATCTAGTTTACAAAAAGGGGTACTTTTTAAAGTCTGGAATCTCCGAAACTATAGGACCTACGGTAATGCATGTTAGCTCAACTTGTTGGAAATTTATTAGTCTTTAAACGATTGCTGACATATGATATCAAAAAACGAAAGGTTTTTTAAATAAAAATCAGAAACTAAAAAATGGCCGTAAATTTCGCAGTTTTTCACGTACTACCCAGCTAGCACAACTTTTTTTTTGCTTGCAAAATATGGTTTTATACTGTCCTATCGTGTCTAAATAACATACCAAAAATACAGCGATACTACTTGATTTGCGAGTTTAGGGTAAAATTATGTACGATTTGACCGTACTAATATCTCTCTGTACAAATTAAAGTAGGTGCATTCCATGAGAAAAAATTACTTTGTCGGGAACGCGACGGCTATGACAGCTACTTTAGAAATGTATGGAAAATGCGAAAATTCTGTATAAACACAAACACCTAGTTATAGTACGCAAATTAGGACGCGAAGAACATGGTCACGTTCCCGACACTCTCTTGGAATATGCGGGTCCCTACTTCGCAGTTAGGTTATTATCGCGCGCCGCCTTCCGTCCTCACGCTGTGTACTGAGATACTTGTACCTGCACAGGTCGCTAGCGAGCTCTCGCAGCTAGACAGCTGGGACGCTCGCGTCGCCCGCACGGCTTCGCTGATCGTGGCCGGCGGCGCGCGCGCCCAGCCAGAAGCGCTCCGCGGCGCCGCGCACAGCTTCTACCGCAAGCTCGTGCTCGGCGACCGCTACAAGCCCTCGGCGCGGCTGCGCGCGCCCGTGACGCTGTTCAAGGCGCGCGACAACTACGTGGCGCTCGACGACGACTACGGCCTCCGCGCGGTCTGCGAGGGCCCGCTCAGCTCGCAGCAGCTGGCCGGCACGCACCGCACCATCCTCGCCGGCGACGCGGCCACCAACATCGCCGACTACGTCTCGGACTTGCTCAAGAAACACTAGTCCGTGATCTTGTAATAGTGCTATAGAGGACGGGACGACCCCATGTTTCCGGCCGAGGTATGTGGGTCAAAATTCTTATTTTGTGTCCCTAAAAACGTGACGCAGTGGTGATTTTTGTATGAGATCATGTTTTGATTTCAATTTCTGATGTATGGATTATAATCTAGTGTGAAAAAGAAATACCAGTGCACCGGATTTTTTTAATATACCGAGTCAAAACAGCAACTAATACCGTGTCAGAGTGGTATGAAACAAGACAACGAAAAGAATTTTGACCCATGTATAGTGCTTTTCTCAAACGTGCAATCAAATAGACAACAAAAATATCCATTTCGTTGCATAATGGCAGAATGTCATGATGCCTGAGCCACAAATTTATGTGGAACGGAATTAACGACCTCTTGTCCTAGTTGCACCTAGCAATGTACAAGTTGCGGAACATTCTAAACTTGCGGAAATATACTCGGAAATTTTCATAAGAATTCAAGATTAAGTTCTCATTAAGAATGTTTCCATGACAACTTAAAAAAAATATTGCATTTCACAATTGAGAATACAAGGCATAAAATATACCTTAAAAGACATGTATATACATACAATGGTTTTGGCATGATTAGATTGCTTGTAAAATTTAAATTGCCGAGAACATTCTCTATAGAAGTTTCACAACTAATGAAACTTCTCGGTACATTGCTAGTTGCACCTGAAACGTTAACAATGTTTAAATGCATGCTTGAGAAAATATATACATATACATGTATACATGTAACTTAGATAATTTAAGCGATATCCGATCGTGGTTGTAGTGTTAAAATCGACTTTTCCATTAGCCCACAAAAAACCAAAGATAAGGAAACCCTTAAAACAGATCTGCCGATTGATACATTATTGTATTGTGATGTTATTTATTTATATTGGGCATTGATATGTAAAAGATAAGTAAAATACTTGTACATTCCTGTTTAGAATTGTTCCATGGTTTTAGATAATTTCGCCTGGCAACATACTTGCCTTGAACTTAAAAAAAAAAAAAAAAAAACGTTCAATGAGTTGTCATAAATCTTTCGGTGCGATAGCACGTACTCTTTTCTCGTAAATTCAAAGTATTCAAATCTTTCGTATCGAGCAGTTGATTATCGTATAATATCTTTGCTTTCAACTGTGTGTGAACGTCGAAGAAGGCAGATCCGTTGGAGGAAGCACGAGTCTTTGCATCTCGCTGGAGCTGGTTAACGGTAAACCTTTGCCGAAGGTAAGTTTGAACGAGCCAACGGTGAGGAGCCTATACCAGCCGCTACAGCCGAGATCTGCGCTATCTTCTGCAGATCACAAAGGTACGTGTTTTCATACAGCTGATAAGCCTTCCACACCAAGTTCCACATTCCTTTTCGTTTCGTGAAAACTTTGAACTTAAAAACTTAAATTATAAAAAAAATTACAGTCCGCTTTTATCGAAGAAATAATCATACATTTTTATGGTCCTCCGACCGAATTAATTTGTAAAGTGCCCGTGGTTATTTTCGCGTTATTTCGTATCATTCTCGCATATTCAATATCATTTCTCGTAAAAATTTAGTCGTTGCAAATTTAATAAAAACATTCGAGGGTAAGCATAGAACACACTTGGCTAGGGCGTTTTTCCGTTCCGTTTACACGTTCAGGAATTTACTCATTCATATCGTAAATCGTTAATAAGTGATAGACAACAACTGTCATAATTGTCGAAGTTAATAATTTCTGAACGCATCGTAATTGTCAGTGACGTTTAGCTGTCATAGTAGTTGTCAGATTGATATAACCTATTCCTCTCACGTTTGTTCGAGATTATTTATTTCGTTAAAGTTCATAATTCTTATATAAATATACTTTCTTTCGAATAAACATGGGTGGCGGTGATAAGTCGGAAAATTGTGACAAGAATCGTGTTGGTCGCGATTATGCATTTGCTAGATTGGAATATATGCAGAACTCCGACTTGCAGGGTTATTGTATGCAAGATGTGAACAACATCGAGAAGGATTTTCATGCTTTTCAGGTTGATTTACTCGCTTCTTTACCCAGCGGTAAAAGGACAAATGAGTTAGAAGTGTCGTCACAGTTTGAAAAACTAGTGAAATCAATTAAATTACGTTTAACGGAAAAAAGTGAAGAACTTAAGCCTGTTCTTGTAAATAATAGTGCCAGTAATAATTTTAGTGTAGGTGTTAGATTACCCAAAATAAATATCGTACCTTTTGACTCCAAAATTGAACATTGGGTATCGTTCATACAGATTTTTGACTCCTTGATTCACAACAAAGACATCCCCGCTGTCGAGAAATTTCATTACCTCTTATCAAGTGTTAGTGGTCATGCATTTAATTTAATTAAAAATTATCCATTGTGTGATGAGAACTATTTAATAGCATACAACACCTTAAAATCTTATTATGATAAAAAGAGGGTTATTGCTACCATTTTTTATGAAAAATTATTGAACTGTGAATCAGTGAAGTCAAAAAATCCTACAGAATTAAATAGAGTTTGTCGAACATTCAAAGAAAATTTAGAAATATTGTCAAAATATGATTTGCCGGACAAGAATTTCATGTTGTTCCACTCCTTGTGGTCAAAGTTGGATGTGGCCACAAAAGAAGCCTTCGAATTGCAACTGCACTCAAATGCTGAGATACCACTGTATGACGATTTGATTTCTTTTATTGAAAAGCGTGGTCAAGCATTGCAAAACTCTATGGGTGTGATATCTGAAGACCTTGGAAAGCCGGCAAAGAATAGTAAGCCTAAATCATCATCATCATTTGTTGTGCCACCTTTGAGTACCTGTGCCATATGTGCGGCTCCAGGTCACAAATTAGAACAGTGTACAAAGTTTTTAAAATTGTCTCCGTTTGATAGATTCACTCAGGTGAAGGAGAAAAAATTGTGCATTAATTGTTGTCGTCCATCTCATTCGGTAAAAAATTGCAAATCTTTGGTATCCTGTGGTACTTGTCAAAACAAACACCATACTTTATTACATTTTGGTAAAAGCAATGAGGTGGAGCCTACTAGTTCACCAAGTACTCAAGTTACATTGGCTGTTCCAAACTTAAATTCACAAGCCTTATTCTCAACAGCTATTGTATTGATTAAAAATAAATTTAATAAATTAGTACCCATTCGAATGCTTATAGATAATGCCAGTGCTTGCAATTTCATGACTTTGAAATGTGCAAAGGCACTTGGAATACCAATAAAAAATAGATTGGACTCGGTGAATGGCATCGGCCAAACATCAACTAATGCTGTTGGAGTTATTGATTGTGAGATATTCCCTTCGAATGGTGATTTCTCATGTAGCTTTTCGTTTGAAGCATTTGTGCTTCCTAAAATTTGTGCTGATATGCCAGCAGAACCACTTGATGTCTCATCTTGGAGGCATCTTAAGGATTTAGACCTTGCTGATCCAACTTTCGATAAATCTGGACCAATCGACATGTTAGTTAATGTCAAGATTTTCGCTGCAGCGCTTCAACCTGGTATTGTCAAGGGTAATGAAGATCAACCCATTGCTGTCAGCACTGTTTTCGGCTGGATAGTGATGGGCGAATGCTCAACTGATATTAACACATATCGTTCTCGCGGTCGTAAGGGTCCCAGTAAGGAGTGCTTTCTCGTGTCGTGTCTCTCATTGGACAATAATATCAAGCGCTTCTGGGAGTTGGAAAGTGTTGAGTCTCCGAAACAAGTAATATTATCGAAATCGGAATTGTCGTGCGAAAAGCAAATGGAAACTTCATATCATCGTAATTCTGAGGGCAGGATGGTAGTACCCTTAACCTTCGTCGACCCTCAGGACAAACCCAGGTTTTCAAACTCTCGGGAGATTGCTCTCAAGCGTCGCTTAAATCTAGAGAGGAAGTTTAAATTAAATCCTCACTTTCAGACAGCTTATGTCAATTTCATGAATGACTATTTGGAGTCTGGTCACATGGAGGAAGTTGACCCTCCTTTGTCGTGTGAAGGTCGCTTTTATTATGTACCACATCATGGAATTTTACGCCCCCACTCTGTCACCACCCCTCTTCGTTCTGTATATGACGCTAGTGCAAAGGATTCTGCAGGGAAATCTCTGAATGACACATTGCTGCCAGGCCCTAAACTGCAAAATAATATATTCGACTTGTTAGTTAGATTTCGTTGGCATGCAATAGTGTTCACTGGAGACATTAAGCAAATGTACCGTCAGTTCCTTGTCGATCTCGAAGACTGTGATTATCAGCGCATCCTCTGGCGGCCATCAGCTGATGACCCTGTGAAAGATTATCGCTTGCTCACAGTGACTTACGGTGTTTCTTGTGCTCCTTATCAGGCGCTCTGGTGCATATCCAAGTTGGCGAAGGAGTTCTCGTCTCGTGCTCCTCATGGTGCTGCAGTGTTGGGAAGGGATGCGTATGTCGATGACGTCGTATCAGGTGCAGACTCGGTCGAAAATGCGTTGATGTTACGTAAACAGCTGGTGGAAATCTTGTCGTCTGCTCAGCTCCACTTGCGTAAATGGACTTCCAATAGTCCTGGATTTCTAGAAAGCTTGCCAGGTTCGGAGCTTTATTCTGAGCAACTTCATAATTTTGAAGATGTTCATGATTTGTCGTTAAAAATTCTCGGTCTGTCGTGGTTTCCACAGGAAGATAATTTCACATTTAAAACATCGTTAAATGATTGTCGTTGTACGAAGCGGTCAATTCTCTCGGACATCGCTCGTATCTTTGATCCTCTGGGTCTATTATCCCCAGTTGTATTCTTTGCAAAATATTTAATACAACTTCTGTGGGTCTCTGGTGTCGATTGGGATACCGAAGCTCCCATCACCATCACTCAAGAATGGCGTAAGTTCAAATCACAGCTGTCGGATTTGAGTTCATTGTCCATTCCTCGGAGAATGATTGTATCGTTTACATCACTACAACTCCACGGTTTCTGTGACGCTTCGGAGAAGGGTTATTGTGCTGTCATTTATTGTCGTGTCGTTCAGAATGACGGTTCTATTGTCGTGCGCCTGTGCTGCGCTAAATCCAAGGTGGCTCCTCTACGTAAATGCTCAATACCAAGGTTGGAGTTGCTAGCTGCTGTCTTACTGTCGGACTTGGTCATGTCGTTTCGGGAAGCTTTGAAAGATTTTCACATGTTTGATGATATCTATGCGTGGTCAGATTCCACTGCCACTCTGACTTGGATTCGTTCGTGTCCATCAAAGTGGAAAACCTTCGTAGCCAATAGGGTTGCACACATACAGGAAAATGTTCGCCCTGACTGTTGGAAACACGTTGCTGGTTCGGATAACCCTGCAGACTGCGGTTCCCGCGGCTTACTTCCAGCTGATTTAATCCAGCATCCGCTATGGTGGGCGGGGCCGATCTGGTTGTCTAATCCTCAAGAGTCATGGCCGCAATCGGAGATCCTTCCTGATCAGTCCGCTTCGAATGAGCAGAAAATTTATAGTCTGTTCACAGCCTCCAATGTAGCATTCATAGACAATATCTTAAATAGATTCTCGTCTTTGCAGCGCATATTGCATATTCTCGCCTATTGTTTTCGATATATGCACAACTTGCAAAACCGAACTACGAAAAATATCGAACCAAATTTATCGTCTGATGAAATTCTAAGGGTTATGCATTTTCTTGTAAAACACGTTCAAGAACAAGTTTTCGCCTCGGAAATTCGTTGCTTGTCGATAGATAAGTCACCACACCCTTTACCAAAACCTCTGCGAAAATTGTCGCCATTTTTGGATGAGCTTGGGTTGTTAAGGGTGGGCGGTCGCCTTTCCAAAGGGGATTTAACATTCGATGCTAAACATCCGCTCTTATTGCCTCGTGAGCATAGGCTGACGACGTTAATAATTCAGGATTATCATCATCGGTTCATGCACCCTGGATTGCAAACTCTGCAGAATTTACTAGCCCAAGAATTTTGGATTTTGTCAGCTAAACGGGCAATAAATTCAGTGATTTCATCCTGCATGAAATGCTTTCGTTCTCGACCCAAGGTGGCTTCGCCTCCTATGATGGGTAATTTACCATCGTTTCGAATAAATCAAATTAAACCTTTTTCGTCCTCGGCGGTAGACTACGCGGGTCCTTTCGACATTAGTATGGCTCGCGGTCGTGGTCTACGCACATATAAATCGTATATTTGCGTTTTCGTGTGTACTGCCACCAAGGCAATACATTTCGAACTCGTTTCCGAGCTCACATCTGAAGCTTATCTGGCAGCTCTCCGTCGCTTTATTTCTCGACGTGGTCGTTGCTCCAGGTTAATCTCAGATCAAGGGAGAAACTTTATCGGTGCATCCAATATGCTACAAGATTTGATGGTTAAGGCTTCGCACGCAGAGAAAATTAACTTTGTTTTTAACCCACCTGGTAGCCCACATTTCTCTGGGTTAGCTGAGCCTGGCGTGAAGTCTGTGAAAACCCACCTGTCTCGTGTGATCGGTTCACAGCGACTTACTTTTGAAGAGTTCTATACTGTCTTAACTCAGATAGAGGCAATGCTAAACTCGAGACCTCTGTCTCCTATCAGTTCAGATCCTAACGATTTGTCTGTGTTGACCCCTGGTCACTTCCTCACTTTGGAACCACTCACCATATTACCGGAAGGAAATATGGTCGATGTGAAACTTGGTCCTCTTCAGCGATGGAAGCTGTTACAAAAGATCCACCAGGATTTCTGGCGCAAGTGGCAAGTAGAATACTTGCACACATTGCAACAACGCCACAAATGGTTCAACAAACATCAAAACATTGTCGTCGGCATGCTCGTGCTAATTGTCAATGAGCAATGTAGCCCCATGAAATGGAAACTAGGCCGAGTTATCCAACTTCATCCAGGGACTGATGGGATTTGTCGCGTCGTTACAGTTCGTACCGAATCAGGTGAACTTAAACGACCAGTAGTCAAGCTGTGTCCCTTACCCTTGCTAAATTAACTCCCAAACCACTTAGTAATAATAAAAAAAAAAAATAGTTTAATAGTATCGTTTTGAATATCGTAGAATAAATCTAAATCTAAGTGTAGTTAAATAGCAAAAAACCTAGAACACTATGCACTGGTGTGTCCTATGAATACCTCTCGTTTCAAATATAATTATCTCGTAAAATACATGGTATTTTGGCGGGCGGAATGTTTAGAATTGTTCCATGGTTTTAGATAATTTCGCCTGGCAACATACTTGCCTTGAACTTAAAAAAAAAAAAAAAAAAACGTTCAATGAGTTGTCATAAATCTTTCGGTGCGATAGCACGTACTCTTTTCTCGTAAATTCAAAGTATTCAAATCTTTCGTATCGAGCAGTTGATTATCGTATAATATCTTTGCTTTCAACTGTGTGTGAACGTCGAAGAAGGCAGATCCGTTGGAGGAAGCACGAGTCTTTGCATCTCGCTGGAGCTGGTTAACGGTAAACCTTTGCCGAAGGTAAGTTTGAACGAGCCAACGGTGAGGAGCCTATACCAGCCGCTACAGCCGAGATCTGCGCTATCTTCTGCAGATCACAAAGGTACGTGTTTTCATACAGCTGATAAGCCTTCCACACCAAGTTCCACATTCCTTTTCGTTTCGTGAAAACTTTGAACTTTAAAACTTAAATTATAAAAAAAATTACAGTCCGCTTTTATCGAAGAAATAATCATACATTCCATTAGGGCGGGGTAGTGCAACGAACCCGTTGCAATGCACAGGGCCTGATTAAATAAGCTTACAAAACTAGATTAACCGTATGGGTCTGACCCGTTATCCAGAAATACATTAAACTAGAAACATTGGATGTGTGTGGATGGCAATTATCTGCTATTGCATATCATTTTCACTAGAATCCTAATGTTTTTTTTTTAATGTTCCAAATGGGACTCGTGCCATTGGTTTGCTATCCCTGCAAATTAGAGATAAAATATTTTACAATGCAAATGCTTAAAAAGGGCTCTTTTAAGGGTAAGGAACAAAAAGTTTTTTTTCCGCACGTGTGCGGGAATGATTTACAATAGTACTTTTCCGCACATTTTTCCGGTTTTCCTCGCATAATTCATTGGAAAATATTGTATGATACACATTTTGAAATGTAGGCTTTTTTGTAACTCGTGTCGGTTTTAAAACACTCGCTTCGCTCATGTTTCATAGTCACCGACACTCACTGAAAAAGCCACACTTGTATCATAAATAACTATTATCTCTTTTTTAAGATAAAATATATCTTATCTACTCTAATAAAAGACTCGTTATCCGTTAAAAGACATCCAATGTTTTTAGTTTTCATCAGTAGGCCTACCGAGCCCTTCGGAAACCGTAAAACTCCATTCACGTCTACTGACTTGGAAAACCAATAAGTATCGCTTGTCCCTTTCGGTCCTATAGACATATGGATAAGAGCGAAAGGGACGAACGATAGGAGATATTTATAAATAAGGCGGTACCACTCCAACGAATTGGAGTGGAAGTGATCGCAATGAGCGGTTTTCGATATTGGCGCGTCAGGCCCTCAGCGGCCCTACCGCAAATTCCCCAAGTTACGGAGATTTGTCTCTGTCACACCAACGAAGGCGTCATTAGAGTGACAGAGACAAATCCCCGCAATTTGCGAAATTCGGAATTCGCGGTAGCCCCCCAGGCCCGCGCTAGTGGAGCGCCGGCGATAGACTAAGGTAGCATAAGTAGTTAGTTCCTGTGTATGGTTGTTGTGCTAATTTATTTTGTTACTGACTTGGCGCAAGCGCTCTGTGATTAAACGTGCATTATTTTTCAAGCGGTTGTTTCATTTTTTTGTTGACATTCCTAAGGTAATATTGTGAGAAAAATAGTGGTGATCCATTTAACTCATTAGTGGGTGACTATGCAAATATTGCCGTGTGGTGACGGCAGTATGAATACATTTGTCGCCACCTCAATCTCCTGCGGATGTCGTAAGAGTCGACTAAGGGATTGAAGTGTCACTGACCATTATTTGATAAAAGATTGATGATGGGCAGCAGCGTCATCATAGTGGACACATTACTGCGATCGTCAATCAGCTTGCCCAGCGTGGTGATTATGAGCATTTACCTCCTACTGCGTCTAACGCATAGGTAATAGGAGAGGCCTACGTCCAACAGTGGACTATCATATGCTGATGATGATGATGATCCAAATATAAAAAGAATATTGATAACCAAGCACCTCGAAAAATTCAACATTTTTTTGTCAATAAAAATTATAATTGTACCTACCGAGAAAAAAAAGTGTGGACGGTGTGACGGAGTTAATGGTTACTTTTGGATAGTCACCTCACATCAGTCTTGTACCTACTGCCCCAAATTCTTTATTTACGTCAAAAGTACAACAAAAAAAGCAATTAACAATGAAAATGTGAAAAAAGAGACGTACTTTGGGCTTCTAAACGTGCAAGATAAACAAACGTTACATTATGGTCAATATTTTTGGAATGTTTGTAAATTTCGATCCACCATATTGTACAGTCACGTCTAATAATATGTACACATTTTGGAACGTATATCAAAGGCATAAGGATCAAAATCGTATACATATTATTAGAGCCGACCGTACATACACGATTATTTGTGTCGGAAAGTAGCCTTTATATGAACAAGAGACACATGAAATTATATGAACAACAAGAACACACAAGCTAAAGAAAATCATTAGGTATTTGAATTAAAACCACTAAATAGAGCTAGATTGTGGATATTTCTTTGAACAGATTGTTTACTTTGTTCGCAACTTCTATTAACGGTGAGTGATGGACTGATGGATAATGAAACTCCTTCGCGGCTGGGTGCAACGAGTTGTGACGGAACCGCCAATCTGCCACTAACTGAATATTTTACCAGTTACCTACTGAATGTCGATGTTGAGGATGTTTATTAAATTTAAATTGATATTTATAAAAGGCTGAGCCACACCGGATGCGTGTGACGCATGAGCGCGTGTTGTAGCGTCGGAAATGTCATAGTAGATGACACACCGCTTGCACGTCACACGCACGTGCACGCCACGCAAGCGGTGTGCCATCTAATATGACATTTACATACGCTACAACGCGCACGCCACACGCACACGTATCCGGTGTGGCTTGACCTTTAAAAAAAATTTACAACAATGTCGTAACAGATGTGCTTACCATAGAAAAAAACAACTGCGGAAGACTCTGATTGTCACGGGATTCGAACCCGCTTCCTCTGGATTGCCGGTCCAACGTGCTTCCAATCCAATTACACCAGACGACCTTCCGTGAATCACAGCGAATTTAGTCGATGGTATTGTGAAGCTAATCACTAGCGACATCTGTACTCAATGTTTCGAAGGTACTACAACCTTAAGCCACTAGAAGACGAGTGTCTACCACAATCGTCCGCAAACTTGACAACTCTCTGTTGAGTTAAATTTGCTATAGAGGGCGCTGTAATCAATTCATGAAATATACGAGCCTAACGAGCCATTGGTATAGAGATAGGTAACGACTTAACGAGGCCGGGAATGCGTTTTCACGCCGAGGCATGTATGTATAGTGCTTTTCTCAAACATACAAAGAAGTTCAAAAAAAATGACCATGTTGTCGAAATAAAAAAAATAAAAAAGTGTTTTTGCAGGCCTAGGCCTGAAAAGTGTTATGAAATTTCCGTCCTAGTGAGCTACTGCGCCCTAAAAGCGATACCGAGTCTATTTTAAGGAACGTAAAGACAGTATTTCATTGCATGTTTGAGAAATAATATTTTGTCATAAAACTTTTTTGTCCACAAGTGTGATGAAAAACATTGTATTCATCACGATCGGTAAGCGGTATACAAACTCGAAACATTAAAAGCCCTCCGCCTAGGCTGTTGGGCTTCTAACAATCTCGTTAGTAATATCAATAGATACTTACCTCCCTAGATGCACAATACTTATACCATTTATCTATTTTATTTTGAATTGTATGTATGTGGTGAATTTCATTTGTTTATAAAATCAATCAAACAAAGGAAACGTGACTTTATTAAGTCTACGATAGGTTTAAATTCCATTGACGTGGAGTGTATTCCGTTGTAATGTACAATGCGTCTTACGAGGTTCAAGAAGCTATTGAAGTGTCCGACATTGGAGCCGAGCGTCATATCACTTAGTCTTAAGAATGGCTACTACATCATTGGGTCATGGTCCTTTACTGGTGTCTTTCAACAGTACAATCGAATTCAGAAATA
The DNA here is from genome assembly GCA_025490895.1 of Thaumatotibia leucotreta. Lineage (NCBI taxonomy): Eukaryota > Metazoa > Arthropoda > Insecta > Lepidoptera > Tortricidae > Thaumatotibia > Thaumatotibia leucotreta. The sequence goes on from JALPQI010002199.1 coordinate 17,243, forward strand.
TGTGTACATTATTTTACTTATGGCATGGAGATAAGGTGCATAATTTTATACGTAATTATGAACTCGACTGTACAAAACGGTGACGTTGTTATTTAGTTTTGCGATTTTATTAACGTGTTAATCTTTACGTAAACAAAAACATATAACAAAGAATATATGTCGGATTCTGTATTGCCTCAGAATAAAATGCGTGTCTTCGTTAAATTTATATTTATTTTTACACCAGCTTAATTGTTTTCACGTCTTTCACCTTTCACATCTTACAACGTTCGTTCGTTCTCCATTCATATGTAACGATCTTTGACATCTTTAAAATTTAAGCTAACTTAAAAATACTTATTTGTGAGATCACTGAGATCTTTATCCGCTTAGGTTCCGTCTTTAAAATATACGCTATGAAAATATGTAACCGAGAAATAAGGTATCTTACGTGCATCACCATCATCAAAAAAGATCAAAAATAAAAGGTTAAAAATCCTACCAGTTACTCTTCGTCTTCGTCAGGCCACCTCTTCATGAAGTCTGCCGCCGTAGATGTCCTGTTCGGCCCCTCCGTCTCCGTACCGCTGTAAAGCTTCTCCACGTCGTAGCGATCATTTCGCTTCACCTTAGTTACCTTGTAGGGTCCTAAGAATTTCGGCTTAATCTTTAGACCTGGCCCC
>JALPQI010002200.1:0-15673 GCA_025490895.1 Thaumatotibia leucotreta
GCATCCAAAAGTCCCAAGCCTAATTATAATCTAACGAAAAATAATGCGTTAAATTGGAAACAGTATGCCGCAGTTGACAATCTTTCGATACTTTACAATTTCGCTAGGTAAATTGTAATCTAACGGAATTTACAATATTACGGTGACATATACACAGTATGCGGTGCAAATAACTTCACTAGCTAAACCTAGCCTAGAAACACTTATGGCAAGTACATAATTCTGTTATGATACTTATAGGAAATATTTTTCTTTTCCTAGTCACTCGAGAGTGGCGGCGTTAGATGATACAATGTTGTTTAAATCATTAGAATTACTCACATTTTACCTCCCCCTAAAATATCTCCCACTTCTGTAAATCTGTATGTCGTCGGCTGACAAGCAAAACTCACTATAAAAACTGTCACTACTCTTAGCAACCTCTTATGTCAGTATTAAGGCAGAACTAGAGGTGTGCGCCGCCACAGAAATCGCCGGCGGCGGCGCGCCGCAATATTTTGCCGTCGCGGCGGCGCCACGCCGGCGTCAAGGTCGAATTATTGCCCTATACGTTCATATATCCTTATATATGAACGTATAGGGCAATAATTCGATTCTCATCCTTATGAGAAGGTATTAAACACCTAGATATAGTTTAGGACAAGTTTATTATAAAAAAAAAATTGCATTTTATGCGACAATTGTTATAATTATCGTGTTCGAAAATTATTTTATTAACTCGCAATGGGTCGAGTCGTGACATTTTGTCTCCACATCTACATATTCCCAATACCCAATTGTACAGATTCCTAATACTACAGATAAGAGGTAATACTACAGATATTGTCAGTCCCAATAATACGGATTTCGAATGCTACAAATATCCAACACTACAGATTCCCAATACTACACGTTCCCAATACTACGAATTCCCAACAGGTACTCCAGATTTCAAATACTACAGATACCCAGCTTTAGAACCTCTTTATAGTATAGTAATAGCCAAATTTTGAATGCGTTTTAATGTACTGATAAAAAATATTTCGTATACTGTCCAAAAAGAGGAAACATACCGACATGAGAAGTATCTTTCTTAAAATGCTTATGAAAAAAATTTTCTTAAAAATTGGTCTATTTTTGGAGGAGGAAACAGGGGACAAAAAACCTTGTTTTCGCCAATTTTACTTAGGTATTATCAGGCGAAGCTGCAGTTATCTATTTCTAAGCCGTGCAAAGCGACAGCAAAGGTCATTGGGCATTTTGTTCGGGCATATGACCCACTGCGTCCACAGACGAAATAGGGCTAGGTATGTTGGTAAATATAAGTGCTACTGAGTGGTATGAGTCGCATTCTTGCAAGGCATGGGAGACTTGAGGAAAAAAATAAAAACTATTGTATAAATCTAATACTACTTATTATAGTGTTTTAGTGTACATCAACCACACTTTTGCTTTTGCTTGTCAGCATAACCCTGTTAGCGTTATTTCGGCACCAGCCACAGTTCTAGCGAGCCTGGGGTCCGCTTGGCAACCTAATATTAAGATTTAACATAGCACTATTTTTTGTGGAATTGACTGCCAGTTGGCCTTCCAACCCAGAGGAAGAAACTAAGCCGTATTGAGATTAGAGGCCGGTTTTCTCACGATGTTTTCCTTCGCCGAAAAGCTAGTTCTGAATATCAAATGACATTTCGTACATAAGTTCCGAAAGACTCATTGGTTCAAGCTGGGGTTTGAACCCAGAATCTTCCAGATTGAAGGACCAACATCTGCTACCCACTACGACCAGTAGGTCACAACCGTTTACGCAATTATACAATGCTGAAAGTAAAAACATTAAAAAGACTATTTCGGATACAAAAAGTCGAATAACTTTTTTTTCCCGGTTGATACATACGGAGAAATTACATATTTAGAAAAGTGAGATTTAATTATTTATTTTAAAGCTAGTTTGGTCTCTGTACGCTAAAAGTCTCTGTACCAGAAAAATGAGATAGACCGACGCATCAAGAAAACATGGAACGCATTTTGGTCCTACAAACACATACTAAAATCAAGAATAAATATAAAACTAAAAAAGAAAGTTATGGACTCTGTCATTACCCCCACGCTACTTTACGGATGTCAAACTTGGCCAATAACCAAAAAGTGTATAAAGAAAATTCAAGTTTTTCAAAGAAAGACCGAAAGGAGTATTTTGGGCATAAAACTAAGCGACAGAGTTAAAAATTCCGAAATACGCAATAAAACTAAATTAATTGATGCAGCAGTACTGGCATGCCAACTAAAATGGAGATGGGGCCGGACATACTGCCAGAATTAAAGATGGGCGTTGGTGCGAAAAGATGCTCCACTGGTACCCCAGAGAGAGCGGTCGCCCGCCCGGGCACCCGCACCGCCGCTGGCGAGATGACATCCAATCCGTGGCCGGCGTCGCGTGGCCTCGCGCCGCCGCCGACCGACAACTGTGGCGTGGCATGGAGGAGGCCTTCGTCCAGAAATGGACATCCAATAGTAATTAAATGTAGTATTTAGTCACTAAAATAATTATGTTAAAGAATGGAATGATTTAATTTAATTTAAAAAATTGAAGTGTTGCAAACAGTGCTATTAATAATTTATTTAATTAATCATTTATTTCATTAATCATTTATTTCATTAATCTTTGTAAATATGCATGTATACAAATTTAATGTAACTTCTATTGGAAATAAATGGCTTCATTGATTGATTGATTGACGCTAAAAATCAAAAAGCGGGTTAAAAACGCCCAATGACCTTTTTCAAATGCCAATTTTTTTAGCTTACATCTCCGTTTTCCTCTAAAAATATCGTATTCAAGAAGCACAAAATCATCCATGGCAAACGCTAAAATTAATAGAATCAGTTAATAGACAGTCATTAAGCCTCCTATGGTGGCCTAACGTAGATAATGAAAAAACATCCACCATCATCATCAGCCTATTGCAGTCCACTGCTGGATATAGGTCTCCCCAATTTCACGCCACCGTTTTCGTTCATTGGCTGCTCGCATCCAGCTCCTGCCGGCCATCCTACGCAAATCGTCCCTCCACCTTGCCTGAGGGAGTCTTACACTACGCTTGCCGAGACGCGGTCTCCATTCAAGAACTCGTTTACCCCAATAGTTGTCGGGTTTACGGCTAATACGGCCAGCCCACTGCCACTTCAACTTGCTAACACGGTGGGCTATGTCGATCACTTTGGTTCTCTACCGGATAACCTCATTTCTGATTCAACCCGACCTGATTCGGCCCGCAAAGAGACGCCGAGCATAGCCCTTTCCATAGCTCGCTGAGCGACCTTGAACTTGTGGACCAGCCGTACCGTCAGTGTCCACGTTTTGGCTCCGTACGTCACGACGGGTGGAACACACGTATTGAAGTGTTTTGTCTGTCACACTGTGGGATCGACGATGTGAAGAATACAATATAATGGAATTCTGTAAAAGAAATCTGTAAAATTGGGAACAATTCTACTCGAGTAGTGTGTTTTTTTCGTAGGTATGTATCAATCTCCTTTAGGCCTGAAAAATCTGTAATCCAGAAGTGGCATTTCGGTCAGAGGGCACCGCTTGTCGATATTCGCCAGCATATTGTTGTTTAATGCCAATATGATCAGCGTGGCGTGTAATTTAAATGATTTTTTCCGCAAAATTTTTGTCGCGGCGTGGATTTTGAAAACGTCGGCGGCGGCGGCGGCGTGGGTCCCGCGGCGCGGCGCCGCCGCGCCGGCGTGGCGCACGCCTCTAGGCAGAACTGAGATACGAGCTTTATTTCAAGTAGGTATTTGTTACTTAGTGAGTTTTGCTTGTCAACCGACGATGTGATGTGTAAAAAGCAGTGACGTATAAGTGTAAGGCCCGCGTAACTCGAGCGTTTTAAGGCATTTGAAGGGCATGCACTTAAGCCACTCGCATAAGGGCTCGTGCAAAAATCATTTGTGATCATATTTTGGCGATTATTGATTCATATTTTTTCGTTCAAATTTGGCGAACGTAAGCCGACCCAGACCATGATCACTCGTGATATGTAGCTCAAATTGCCCAAATCGATCACATGATTTTTGAACGATATAAACTTTGCATTTATTTAACATGCCGCCCCGCTGCCCACCCCGTTCGAGCGTTTACTCAGGCCTTGCACTTACCACCTTATTCATGAACAGACATCGGATTCCGTGGGGCGAAAGTTCTTGACTAGTATCGATAAACTCGTTTATCGATACTAGTTCTATATACTAGTGACCGCGCCCAGCATTGTGTGTTTTTTGTACCAATTGATCACTTCATGAAATTTTGTTATGCTCCTATAACCTCTACAGAAATTGAAGTCTTCTAGACACCTGAAATAGATTTTTCAGCCAAGACGGAAACGCTTAACTCCTGAAAATTTGCAAAAAATTCTGGTGGTTTTACTTTAACAAGAATAGATCGGACAGTCATGAAAAAAAAAATTGTGACGAATACATTTTTATAAATGTTTTCAAAAAAAAGAAGAAAATTTAGTTGTTATTTTATTATATAGGTAATACGCTTTTGATAAAAAATATTTTATAAGCAAACCTTTGTGTGTTCACTAGTATCAAGAACAAGGTATCGATAAATGAGTATATCGATATAGGAAGTCCATCGAGCCAAGATGCTAATCAAGATGTTTCGCCCCACGGAATCCGATGTCTGTTTAGGAACTTCTGCTAACTTTACAAGCCGCTAAGTATTCCGTAAGCTATGCCGTAAATTCGGCACACGCCATGTGTATTTGACTGGAAAACGCCCCGTTTACGCAGGCCTTACACTAAGCATGTAAGTGACACTTCGTGTTCCACTTTTGTAAGCTACACTCCACACTCGGCCCACGCCATGTGTATGTTACATGAACGTCCTTCCCTCTTATTCATTAACGGCTGTTAACTTAGCAAGCCGTTAAGTATGGTTTGTCCTTTTCCATCTTATAAATATGTTTCTAAGAGCGAAAGAGACAAACAATACCTTAGCGGCTATGAAGTCAATACTGACACCTGTCATTTCAATAAATTATGTGTCAAAAAGTGACATTGTTGACAGATAATGTATGGAACTGACTGCTGTCAGGTTTGACTTCATAGCGGCCGAGCACTGTAAGTTAGTACCGTAGAAAGGGGTAAATAGGAATGTAGAGTAAACTAGTCTGTTGGTTCAGGACAAACAATCCAATTTAGAATAACACATGATAAAATCTGTTGTTCTAAATTGGACTGTTTGTCCTGGGCTATCAGACCAGTTTACTCTACGTTCCTATTTACCCCGTTTTACGGTACCTATGCGTTTATGAACATGGGGGTAAGCATACACCGTGTTTTTATTGATTTCCGCTAAATTGGACAGGTTACTTGGGACATTAATAGAAGTTGCCTGGTATATCGGCTTTTGTTAATTTCGTAAAAAAATTTTTTTTTTCGTTTTCATACATATAAATTGTAATGGCAAGTGTGAGACAACCTTAAGAATAAGATCCCAGGTGACTGACGGCTGCTGACGGCACATGTCAAAATAAGTAACATTAGGATGTAATAAAGGTTGCAGTACACTTGTTCAGTCATTAAACTTATTTTTTTAATAACTCAATAACAGTAAGAGTTAAGACACTAGTTTCTTAGAGAAATTGATTATTTTTGACCTAAATAAGCTTCCCTTTAATTTAACGGAAATCAATACAAACACGGTGTATAAGCAACACTTCAAGCGTTCCATTTCCGTAAGCCACACTCCACACTCGGCACACGCCATGTGTATGTGTTACCTGTTGCGCCAGCGCATTCTCCAGCTCCTCCATGATCATGCAGCGCAGGTTGCGAACAACGTCCTCTAGCGGCTTGGCGCCGAACACGCGGTACGAGGTGTTGGGCTTGCCCGGCGTGGCTACTAGGACCACGGCTTGTTGGCCGACGCGGGTCGCGAATTCTTCTATTGTTTGCTGTTGATAGTATAGTAGTTTATGCAACTGTACGCAATGAGGGGCATTACAACTCGAGTGTGGGTTTATGAAACGAACTGAAGGTGAGTTTCATAATAGCATCACACGAGTGTTGTAATGCCTGATTACGTATAGTTGCATACACTACTTTATCTACACAAATATCATAAGTGCTCTAAGATGCGTTCAGAAACAAAGCCTTCTCATACTTGGCTCTCGACTTTTGCGGCAACAGGTTGTTAGTTGCTGTCATAGCTGCATTGAGTATGTCCGGCGGAGTGCTCATATCGTTATCCGAGTCACTGCCACTCATTATCAAATAATTATCAGTATTTACAATTTTTCACTTGTAGTAGTAGTCCAATAAACAAAAGACAGGAATGGCACCGATTTGAATTTCTGTATTTTTTTAAAATCATAGACAATCGAATGATGTCGCTATTCTTGTGTCACTCGATATGAAAATATCGTCCGATTGTTACTAAAAAACATACTGAAGTAACTTATTGTGTTGATGACTGGTTGAATATTTATAGATACCAGAATAGACACCCCACTTGAATCTGACAGCTGTTCCAAATTTAAAACCCATAACCTCCGGAAAAATCGTATATAATGTTAACTTTATGTATGTGCCAAGTTCTGATGGTGGGTAATGCTGATCATTGTCTATTGTTTCTGGACGCATTTTAGAGCACTTTACGATATTTGTGTAGATAAAGTTGTTTGTAATCGCAGTTCAGGTTGTAAAGCTGGTAAGAGGGATAAGCTGAAAGCCCGACCACCAGCGGCAATCAGCTATAACTATGTAAATGGTGTTCTCTCGTGCCCGTTGTGTACAAGGGTCTTTATTAACAAGATCGGCTACGTCAGCCACACGAGAGCACATGAGCATCAACATAGGAGTTGAAGCAGTCGCCGTGGCTGAAAACGGTCAGGAGCATTATATAAGCCGTAATATAAAGGTGCATTCAGATCAAGCGAGCATTCGCTGTTCTATCCCCCCACTCTACGAAATTCGATAACAACACAAAACGTGATTCGCTGATTCCGTAGAGCGGGGGATAGAATAGCGAATGCTCATTTGGTCTGAATGCACCTTAACACAATTGAAGCCTCATTTCCACTTGGTTTTAGCGTTTTGTTCTAATTCCATTTAAGTTACCACAGGCAATAGATTTCTTAAGTAACCATAACTTGTCAATTTCATGGGATAGGGATATGTGGAAGATTTTGAGGGAGGCCATTGCCCTGCAGTGGGACAGTGTGGGCTCTTGATAAATAAAATAAAGTTTTTTTATGGTCTTAGTGAGATAAGTTCATCAGTATCAACTCAAAAATTTAGCATTATTTGTGTGTTTCTATGTTTCCTTACTGAAATAAAAAAATGTCCCAATGAAATGAAATGAATTTATTAGCACAAACATAACTTAAAATTATATTGCATTAAAAACAAAGATATCGAAGTTGTGTCAAAGGGTCCTCACTCAGCTTGTTGTCACGTAGTTGCACCGCAGGGCACACTACGCAACGCTGATTTATGGCCTGCGACCATATTATATAACATGGACGTCTAACGCCAGCTCAAAAATGCCCCCAAAAGCAATTGTTCAATTGTGCCAAGATGGGCAGGACATAGCGCTTTTCTTAACACCGCGCATATTTCGGCGCAACATCTTTGACAAATGTTTATAGAATATAGCCAATCAAAACTATTTTTAAATATCGGTTTAAGTTCTTATAGGTTGATATTGACATTCATTACCGTGATGCATTGAAGAGGGGGGTGACAGTTGTCAACTAAAATTCAGGACCGTTTTTGTAAGGCAATTTAATATGGCGTGCGGCTTCCATGTTTTATTTGTTCGTAGGGTGAGGCCTAATAGTTTTAAACAATTATAAAAAACAAAAAAATTGTGTTATTGAGTCTTTTTTACAAGCATTGCATTCCTACAAAATCAATTTCGTTCACAAGTATTGAGAACTCACCCTTAGTTTCCTGAGCAGACGGTTTTGATGACGCTTCCTCACAGACGGGTTGGTCTCGAACGAGTGGGGTCTCTTTCTCTTCTTTGACGATGCGATGGCGGCGGCCGCCGCCATGCCTACGGGACCTGTAGGGCAATGTCATGTTAAAATTGGATTTTTTATTTATTTTCATCACACTTGCTGTCTAATCGCACCATTGCTTGCATGCATAGCGGGAGTAAATATATTTTGTCTTAAAACTTATTTTTTTGTCCGAAAGTGTGATGAAAAACATTGTATGGATCACGGTCGGTAAGAGGCATACTAACTCGAGTCCTACGGCGACAGGCTTCTAACACTCTCCGGTAATATCGTACTTACCTCCCTAGATGCACAATGTACTATTATAATTAACGGCTGCCCAAAAAATAATGTATTGTATTCAGGGTTCATGTATGTGGGTGAGTTTATGGTACCCCTGGAAATACGTAGTTCTTCCTTCGATTTAAATGTATGGGGTACCGTTAGTTTTTCATCTCTCGTCCTGTACGGGAAGATCGCCTTTCATACGTAGCATGTGTTTTCTCTTAGTGCGCTTCTGCCGTGTGGTGATTAGGGTGCTTCTTATTTTTGCAATTTTGTAGGATGTTCAAACCAATAAAGGAGCTCTTTGCTCTCCCGAATGCAATTTTCTATGGGGCACCCTCTCATTTTGTTATTTGATAAGTAAACCATAATTATTTGTTTTTATTTTCAATTATTATAAACAAAAATTAGGGGTCGCTACCGAAGTACGAAGTTCCAGAAAGGGAAAATGATTAGTCGTTTTTTTATTACTTCGGTAGCAACCCGTTTGCTCCCGAGGGAGAGCAAAGAGCTCCTTTATTGGTTCGAACATCCTACAAAATTGCAAAAATAAGAAGCACCCTAGTGGTGATGGCAGTAAGAATACAGCTTTTTGGTGATCGCATATGGGAAAGCTTTTGTCAAGCAGTGAATTTAGGTTTTGATGACGAAGACATAATACTGACCAGCCGCGATGAGCTTGGTGACCTTGTTGGGAAGGTTTTTGTTCAACAGGGGACTTTCGACGGACACATTACTGCGATCGCAACCGCGTCGCGATTCGCATTATCTGCTAAGCGTCCACACACGCCCAGCATGCTGAAAAACGCTGATGAGCTGATGAAACCCGCGGGAAGGCTTTTGTCCAGAAGTGCACTGACAGAATACTGACCAGCGGCGGCGAGTTGCTTGGTGACCTCGTCGCTGAGCGACATGAGAATGTCCGATTGTGGAGATGTTCTTTACGGCTTTTTTCAAGCAATTTACTTACTGCCTAGATGATGACGAAGAGGATACTGACCGCGGCGAGCTGATTAGTGACGAAGCGCTGCTTAGCCCGCAAGCCTTCGACTTGTGAATGACCATTTGTTTGAAGCTCTATGAGACATTGGCCAAGCAATGAACTTTCAAAGTTTTTCTCTGTATGGATTTTCTCAAGCAGTTTACTTACATCAGAAATCATGATGAGAGGATACTGATCGCAGCGAGTTTCTTAGTGCGCCGCTAAGCCCTCAACAATCTATTTGCGAAAGACCGTTTGCTGTGAGATCTTAAGGAGACATTGGCCAACTGGTGTTTGGCAGAGATGAACAGGATACTGACCAGCGGCGGCGAGTTGCTTGGTGACCTCGTCGCTGAGCGCGGTCTTGATGATGTCGGCGCCGTCGTCGTACGCCGAGCCGGCCGGGGACGACGCGCACTCGTCCTCGTCGTCCGACGCGCCGCTAAGCCCGCAGCCGTCGACTTGCGACATGTCCTACAAGTGGAAAGCTCTTCAACTCTAAGCATTAAAACCGGCCAAGTGTGAGTCGGACTCGCGCACGAAGTGTTCCGTATCATTATCAATAAATGATTAAAATATCACAGTTGCTTGCAGCCCCCTTAACCATTCGAGTCCCAAGCATTTGAACTTCAGAAACTAAGCGATCCCAGGGGTAGGAGGTATTGAAATAACACTGACATATATCGTCGGCTGACAAGCAAAACTCACTATAAAAACTGTCACTACTCTTAGCAACCTCTTATGTCAGTATTACATCAGAACTAAGATAAGAGCTTTATTTCAAGTAGGTATTTGTAACTTAGTGAGTTTTTCTTGTCAACTGACGATATATACCTAATAGATTACAGGGGGACAAAGCAATTCGAGCGCAGGACGCCTGACATCATATGATGTCGCTGGGCTCCAGAGTTATTTTACTTCCGACAGCATATGATATTGCTGGACTCGAAGAGTAAAATATCTATTTTATTCTACTTTTTAGTATTTGTTTTTATAGTGACAACAGAAATACAGCACCAGTGAAAATTGCAACTGTGTAACTACCACGGTTCAAGACACAGCCTGGTGACAGACACGGACAGAGAGAAACAATTGTGCCTTAGTAATAGTGTCCCGTTTTACTTTTTAGGTACCGAACCCTAAAAAAGACCGTATTTATTCAAGCAAAATAAACATTGCGGAATACGCGCAAGTCCATACTACATTAGCAAAGCTGTCGACTTTAGTTGTCATTGACGTCCGTGCCATGACTTTCCGATGTTTTGCTGACAATGCCACTGATAAGGTTAAAGGAAACAAAATATCCTGCCATTTTTAATTGGTAGGTATTGTGTGCCCCTCCCGTCACCTTTACACCCATTTGGAAACTTCTGATACCTACCTAACTACCACTATTAAACAAGTGGTGGGGTCTGTAATGTAAAATAACATTGTTGACCTAACTGATGAAAACAGATCACAGCCAGTGTGGTCAAGGTGTCTATAAAGTAATCATTTCCTGCACCAACTTAAATGTCTCTGTTTGGCCCTATGGTTGACTGGTAGAGAATGCCATTTGGCATTAAGTCCGCCATTTGTACAGCATTGTTTGTTTTGTGCAATAAAGTTTAAATAAATAAATAAATAAATATAGGCCTTAACTCATAATTTGTGGGTGTTGTCAAGGATCAGGGGCCTATTTCTCGAAAGCTAGTAACTTGTAATACAAGCGGAAGTTCTTGTCTAATTAATATTGTCAAAAAGAGACTTCCACTTGTATTACAAGTTACAAGCTTTCGAGAAACAGGCCCCTGTACAATGGTTTTTGAATTAAAATATGAATTGTTTCGAGTTCAATACCCATTACATGAATCCTAATCAAACACAGACAAGGGGTTATTTCTTATTAAGTTTGACTGGTGTGTCACAACCATGTTTAAATGTTAAGGATTTCCAGGGAATCTAACATTTTGATACTTATTTGCGAAGAAGGTAGTTCCGGCATTGAACTTTCTGTTCATTAATAAAAATATAGAAAATGAAGTTCAGGTAGTCAACTTTCTGTACATAGCTGTGATTACTCACAAATCTAAATGAGACATACCCTGATGCTTCAATTTACCGTTAAGTCCTTAAATATGAACCCACCTAATATAATTATTTGTATGGATAAGTTGTACTTGCACAATAAATTACCTCATCAGGCATGTCGATGGATTCAGTGCTGACTGCAGAGTTCATGATGTAGTCTTCGTCCCTGCTTTTGACCAGTACCATTGGAGCCCTCTACAGGTTTGATTGGACGGTGGTTGGATCACACCGGGCTTATGTACTGTGCAAACAAAATTAGTTGTGAATAAACCATTACCAGGCTGGAGCATATTAAACATGTCTTGTTATTGTTATTTATGAATTGGGCTTCAGCAAAGGTGTTATCTATTATCATTGGTTATTGCAACTGAATCTGCAACTTACAGCTAATACATATCAATTACACAAAGAGATTCTAATCACAAATTTTCTTGCCTTTCCTATATTTGCAAACCTACAAGTGTTCAGGCAACAATTGGTGTATGAGTAATAAAAATATATTTTATTTTCGTTAATTTGGTCTTGTCATAGCCTAAAAGGTCAATTACCTGACAACATAATATTTCTAATATTACATACTTTATCATAGATAACATTGTAAATAAATGAGACTTGAACTGAGGTGACCCTTCTGCAGTAGTTGTGTTTTAAGTTCATCCTTTACTTGCTGCACTGAGGTAAACTAGACTCAAAGTAAATTAGCATGATGCAAGTAAATAATCTGAACCATTGATAAGATATGTGTAAGAGCACATCACTTATCAAGAGAAAAACATACATGGTTTTCATAAAAATGTATTTCCTTTACCAAGTACCTAATCATTATATTACTCCATCTGTTGCCATATAATTTAAAAGATTTTGATGAACAACAAGAAAATTTACTGTCTAATTCAGTCTAATAAGAATTGAAAATACAAATTTTAACTATTCATTAACATTCCTTTCTCAGGTGCCTCACTAATTTCAATTTCATTTGGAATTCATAGGTACTGATAAGGAATTCCCTGCATAATGGGATTTGAGAATACCTAGAAAGTTATTTCAAATGAAAATTTTAAGACATTTGCAAATTGCAACATTCATTTGCATCTCAAAGCCAATATAGGTAATCCACTAGACTATTCTTAACTATCTATTGTGTGCTCGGCTAGCTAGAGCACGGAAAATCAATACTTAAGCTCGTCATTGCTAGATGAATAGATGAATGAAAATTCACCTACACCCAGCCGCCTACAACAGAATTAGACCCAATATTGATGACTCCATCAAGCTGTGCCATTCGATTCAAGCTGCATGAATTGTATAGCTCCTATTTACTGATACTCGTCAGTGTAAAATTGCATTCGGGCTTTTCAGCAAATGACGCATTCCATTTTCAGCTAATGTTTTGTTTAGGTGCAATGCATGGTGGTCGAGACGGGTCAAAATTGAAGACGAATGACACAAACTCTTTTGCGGCGGCGTAAAGGATAAGCCCAAATGAATGGCCATCATGAAGGGAACTCGCGCCGTTGGAGCAGGCTCAGATAGAATATTAAGACTACGGCTGCGTACGCACCTGCGTGATTTGAAACACATTTCGCAATCCTATTAGAAGCCTCGCAAATTCACAGTGATGTAACGGCTTCAAAACAACACTTTTTAGGATTTTTTCACTCAACTTGAGCCTGAATTCACAAAATATGTGCACTGCACAAGAGACCCCGAAAACTCCGAATCCTCCATTAATATCGATCGGTAAAAGCGAGTGAACCGCATCGACTTCATAACTTCGGGTCGCCATTTTGTACGAGTCTGCGCGGTGAGAATTTCCTTTCGCATACGCTTGGAAAGGGAAATCGCCCCTCGGCCCGAGGGGGGACAGGACTTTCAGCGAGAAATACCTATGAAGATAAGCATGATTAGAAACAAATTACTCACCAAATTGCTCCGACAAAATTATCTTATAATTTAATACGCCCTGAACAGCGGGCGATTAGGAAAAATTCCAAGTTTATTTTCGAAAACATCGATCACGTCATACAAACTAGCGCCCACTAGCGAGCTTTTTTGAAAGCGATCTGACGTTCAGATGTAAACAGTTTCAGTTATTTGCAATCAGCTGATTTTCATTATAGAGTTATCTTAGATCCTTTAGGAGAAAAGCGAAAGTTTCATAAAAAAAAGTGGTTCGTGCCTTGTTTCTTGGACTCTTAATTAGGTAAGGTATATTCCTGTTCTATCCATAGTCAACATTTTTCGATTCCTTACATTGGTAAGGTAATGTTTAAAAGTTTCCACACATTTCACAACGAAATAGCTTGTTAAAATAGTTATTTGTTTGTTATTTATTATTCCGAGTTTGTGTTATAATATGTGATAATGGTAAAAACATGTATACTGTATTTTATACGAGACCTGAGGCCATTCGAATGTACATTTTTATAATTCGTAACATAACATAACCTAAATAAACAGTTTTTATTCCAATAGGCAATAGGTAATTACTAATTAGCTTTATTACCGGTTTGATATCGGTTTTTACCGCACCCAGTAACCCTTGGTGACCCCTTTTCTTTTCCGTCCAAGGCAATAATACTTGTGTGACTAAAAGCATGCCTCTAGATAGAGTAAATAATCCAGCAGTTAGTAATTTCTCGAAAGAAATTCGAGTACCATCATTGGTGTGATGTCATTGATACCTATAAGTTATTATAATGCATCAGTTATGGTTAAGAAAAGGTCCCGGTTCTGAATTTGTATGGCAAGAACCAGGTATTCCCTGTTCCGGCATTGTAGTTGTATAGTAATGGTCAAATATTATTAACCTAACTAATACTATTCAAAAAACGGTCTTCAATTTATGATGATTTTTATCATAAATTGAAGACTGCATGGTAAGTCTTACTTTGGATTTACTTTTATTTGGAAACTTTATTTATTATAAATCATTATGCTTATACTATAATAGGGTAAGTACAAATTTTTATAATGATGCGCATCCTATATTTTTATTAATAGCATAAGTTTTGATATTTTTGTGTGGATGGAGTACAAGTGGGATGTCTCTATCTAGTAAGATGGATAGAAGAAATGCTTCCACTGTTACTAGTTATAAATTTTTATTCAATAATGGAGTCTCTTCAATATTGATTATTCAATTTTATTGAAATGTGTAATAAATAAATAAAATAAGCCTTTATGCAGATTAAACTTTTCTACTAAAACATTATTTTCACTAATCTTAATTACTAATCTGATTGGCATTTGGCAAAGGCCTCCCTAAGGGTTTTCCAAAGTTGGATTGAAATGTGTAAAAGGGTATTTAATAAAACAAATATTAATTCAATAAACTCTATAATTTCATATTGCATAAATTTCATCACTTATTACACCTAGCTGGCATAGCGCTTACACCTAAATGACTAATTAAACATACATTAACATGTATTTGTTAGAATTTATAATAAAATTAAGATAATCACATCGTTAATTTGTCACTGGCTGTTGCTTCATCGTGGTCTCTTGAACTCACTGGACTCTTCCGAAGACCCTGTAACCAAATTTCCATGTTGAAAAAAAGTAGTAAGTAATTTTTGACACATTCAACTAAGCTACGATTTCACGTAGTGCTACGCTATCGTAGCACGTAGCTACGCAATAAAATAAGTTCGTAACTCTCGAAATTCCATCTACAGATACAGAGACATCAAAGGCCCTTTCGAATCATCACCATCATATCGGCCGAAAGACGTCCGCTGCTGAACATAGGCCTCCCCCAAAGATTGCCACAATGACCGGACCTGTGCCACCCGCATCCAGCGGACTCCTTTCGTATTTCTTTTTAGGATTCCGTACCCAGGCCCTATTACTAAGGCTCTGCTGTTTATCTGTCCACCTGTCACCAAGCTATCGTATCGTGAACCGTTTCATGGAGTTAAGGCATACTATCCTATCATAGGGCAGTGCCCCCCCCAACGAAGTCCTGGATCCGCGCCTGATCTAAGCGTAAATAAATAGGAAGCGACTTTTTTTACTGTGTATAAGAAAGCTTTTGGTTAAGGCCAGGATATACGATACCCAGACATATTGCATAATCAAAAAGAAATAGCGCCTATTTCCTTGCAATACCTATCTACTATCTATACCATTTTTCCAACATAAAGACGGAATTGATATCGAAATCCCAAAAGAGCAGAATACATAAAAGTTGCTTCAAAAGTAAAACAAACTACGTTCGCAATCGCCTCCCTCTCATTACAAAATTACAAATGCCCCGGGGCATTGACCCAATATCGAGGATCTAGAGGGTCACTCCCGCGCACCCTCGAGGGGTGAATGACACGCGAACAAG
>JALPQI010002201.1:0-15097 GCA_025490895.1 Thaumatotibia leucotreta
GTTGGATATTTGTAGCATTCGAAATCCGTATTATTGGGACTGACAATATCTGTAGTATTACCTCTTATCTGTAGTATTAGGAATCTGTACAATTGGGTATTGGGAATATGTAGATGTGGAGACAAAATGTCACGACTCGACCCATTGCGAGTTAATAAAATAATTTTCGAACACGATAATTATAACAATTGTCGCATAAAATGCAATTTTTTTTTTATAATAAACTTGTCCTAAACTATATCTAGGTGTTTAATACCTTCTCATAAGGATGAGAATCGAATTATTGCCCTATACGTTCATATATAAGGATATATGAACGTATAGGGCAATAATTCGACCTTGACGCCGGCGTGGCGCCGCCGCGACGGCAAAATATTGCGGCGCGCCGCCGCCGGCGATTTCTGTGGCGGCGCACACCTCTAGTTCTGCCTTAATACTGACATAAGAGGTTGCTAAGAGTAGTGACAGTTTTTATAGTGAGTTTTGCTTGTCAGCCGACGACATACAGATTTACAGAAGTGGGAGATATTTTAGGGGGAGGTAAAATGTGAGTAATTCTAATGATTTAAACAACATTGTATCATCTAACGCCGCCACTCTCGAGTGACTAGGAAAAGAAAAATATTTCCTATAAGTATCATAACAGAATTATGTACTTGCCATAAGTGTTTCTAGGCTAGGTTTAGCTAGTGAAGTTATTTGCACCGCATACTGTGTATATGTCACCGTAATATTGTAAATTCCGTTAGATTACAATTTACCTAGCGAAATTGTAAAGTATCGAAAGATTGTCAACTGCGGCATACTGTTTCCAATTTAACGCATTATTTTTCGTTAGATTATAATTAGGCTTGGGACTTTTGGATGCTCGCTATGGTTCTAGCATCCGCGGAGTCGCCATTATGTGAAAATAATTTTTCGAAGTCAAAGTCAAAGTACGCAATAATTTGTATGCAGGTATGTAGGTAATTATAATTAAACATTCTACTGCTAGTAAATAAAATAAAGAAATAAACCTTTTAATACCAATAACAAAAATGTCTTCTTCAATCTAATATTAGTCGATACTTCTAAATTGCCGATATAAATAATAATAATTATAGTCGACTTTTTGAGTTTTAAGGTTGTGTCACGCAGAGCAATAAATGTAGAACGTGTCTTTACTTACTGCTAGTTCATCGTAAGACTATTCATTCTAATAACAAGCTGTATTCGCCACAGTTATTTTGATGGGATACACTTTTAACATGGTTAACAATACATAAAGACTTTTTTCCGACTTTGAAATGAACATCACATAAAGAGCAAAACAAAAGATCACATAAAGAAAAAATAAAGTCTTTTAGACTTTTCTTCGTCATATTTTGATTCCTGATCCTGATACGGCTCTGATAACAGGATTTAATTTCGCAAGTCGTAAAATTATTCATTTTAAAATGTTATTACAAATTACGTAAACGATCTTTCATCTGAACTGACACCTAATTACTCAAGTGTTTATTTTTATCTGAAACAGATGTCAACAGTATGTCAAACAAAACAAAGGTATCAAAGAGGATGCATAGTAAAGTAAATCGTAGGTACGTATGTAGTACATATTATGCATATCGCATCAACTGTGAACTTCGCCATGTGTAATAAATTTGTAATAAAATTACATAATTGCATAATATTATACGTATAGATCATGACATCTACTAGGTTTTATTTCCAGGCTTTGACTTTGACTTCGAATTTTTTTTTAACACAATGGCGACTCCATGGATGCTAGAACCATAGCGAGCATCCAAAAGTCCTAAGCCTAATTATAATCTATCGAGCAGAATCCGTCACATTGTCAAATAGCTATCTGATTGGTCAGTTCTTTGGCCTCTCTGTTTATTTGCCATAGAGTTAGATACCAAACACAAGTGGCATTCAAATTAAATACTTACACGCTTTTCAAATGTTGTGACATCAAATAAGTGTGTGTCACCATAATATTATAATATGCTGATAGATTACAGTCTCACTAGCGAGATTATGAACTTACGAAAGATTGTAATCCGTAACATACTTACAATTTAACGCATTGATTTTCGGTAAATTATAATCTGTCGACGCGAAATCGTCAAATTGTGAGTTTTAATTATAACATGCATCGAAATGCAGTTCGGTTGAACTACTTAAACGTCACGTATTAGCGATTGGCTGGGTTGCGACCTTTTTTTACAACTATATTATTGTAAATAACACTGTTTTGAATTCTTTTACTTTTTGACATTTTTATATACCCAGTTTTAGTTTGCCTTTGTATCTTGCTGAAATAATATTGTATAGTGTCCTAAAATATAGATTTTTAATTTCCATATACATTTCTTCTCACTATCCTCATACAGTCCACACCCGTAACTATCACCGAGTGTTCGACGTTCCCAATCAAATAGAGATGTCAGTCAAATAAAATACATTGTTTTCTAATGTTGTGACATCAGATAAGTGTATGTGTTACCATATTATTATAAATGCCGATAGATTACAATCTTACTCGCGAAATTATAAGCTATCGAAAGATTGTAATCCGTAACATATTTACAATTGAACAGATTGAGTTTTGGTAAATTATAATCTGTTATATCATGCATCGGATCGCACCAGTTCAAGCTCTCATTGTTTGAACGACTGAAACTCGGGTACACGGAGTGTCATCATTTCTATGGATAAATTACTGAGAGCTTCAAATTGCACTTTTTTATTTTATTTATATATATATTTAATTTGATTATAATTTACCAAAACTCAATCCGTTAAATTGTATACAATGTTTCAGTTGAAAGTAAAAACAGGTAATCAAATATGGCTGACTTTCCATAGTATTTGAAGTCTTTGACACATATCGTGAAACACGTTCGCGGATATATTTTTACGTTAATATTAATAAATATCAACAAAACATTTAACAAAAAGTGTATGTGAACTTCATGTTTGTATTCTGAAAGGGCGTGATTATGAAATAATTCAAGTTAGCAGGTTCGATTACCTTTTTTCTAATCGGATAACAATCTTTCAATAATTTAAAATCTCGATGACCACTGTT
The DNA here is from genome assembly GCA_025490895.1 of Thaumatotibia leucotreta. Classification (NCBI taxonomy): domain Eukaryota; kingdom Metazoa; phylum Arthropoda; class Insecta; order Lepidoptera; family Tortricidae; genus Thaumatotibia; species Thaumatotibia leucotreta. Next base: position 3,077 of record JALPQI010002201.1, read on the forward strand.
TGTGTACGTTCAGCAAACCTACGTTACGGATTACAATATTTCGATAGTTAATAATCTCGCGAGTTTGAATCAAATGGCATTTATAATATTATGGTGACATATAGGTAAATATATAATCTCACAACAGAAGAAAATCATGTACTTTATTTCACTGCCACCTGTGTTTAATTTCTAACTCTATGGCAAGTACACAGCGGCCATATTTGAGATCAACCAATCAGATAGCTGTTTGACAATGTGACGGATTCTGCTCGACAGATTATAATCTAACGTAAAATAATACGTTAAATTGTAAACAGTATGGCGCAGTTGACAATATTTAGATAGTTTACAATTTCGCTGGGTAAATTATAATCTAACGGAATTTACAATATTACGGTGACATATTCATACTGCTGGAGAACACAAAAGCCTAGCCGCAAATTACTTTGATTTGTCTTTGTCACTCTAATGACGTCTAAGCTGGAAATCGTATCCTATTCAAGGAGTGAGAGTGAGAACATCTTTATTTGGTATAAAAAGGGTATGAACTTGGAATGAGTCAGCTATCATTATACTAATTTGTTTTCAACTTTTGTCAAATTTGGACATAAATAGGTTACACTTTCTGAGCTCTGGTTATGAAACTTATGAAGTTGTCATTTTCAAATAATGCAACTCATTAGGATTCGCAGATTTATGAAAAAGAATCTTTAAATGACATAATTATACGACTAAAATCAGAGGGGCTATCATGAAATCATGATCTCTTAAATGCGATTCAGTTTAGGTTTGGCTTGCCAGTTTTTGACAGTTATTTTCGAACTGACTCATCGTGATTCAGATTAACCCTTTAATGGGTATTGGCATCATATTTGCCGTCATATAAAAAAACAAAACCAAATCTATTCTATTTACAAATATGCAAGGTTCGAAATTGAATGCTTTGAAAGAGACGGCATTGAAAGAGCTGTCAAATGTAGATCTAATAATGCATTAGTAGATCGTGGTAGCCCTCCCAGCAGTCTTCGTGAGTGGCATTATTTGTTAAATCATGAATTATTTTTTCACTTTGAGATTTTGATGCAGAGTCTTAACCACTGCCATTTAGTAGTCTGCAAGACCTATGAAAAAGTAATAATCTAGCTATTATTTATGCCTATTGCATCTTGTATTGCATTTACTCAACATGTGAGCGTTTGACACGGCGTGATATCGCGACCTTATCGTTAGCAATTTCACCTATTTTCTAAATAAGACTAACGTCTTACCCTCATATTAATAAGGATCCATTTATAACTGTAAAAAGTTCATTAGAAATCGGCAACTATAAGCGTATGTCCAACGCTTGCGTTTTGAGTAGGTACAGTCGCCATCAGATATATCGGATCGGCCAGGCTGGTCACAAACATCTCTGCAGACCTCTATCGTTATCGCTTTAGAGGGCGTGTTCATCGGGCTTAGGCTCTTGCCATTCTACAATCGTATAGGTACGATAAGCGAAAAGCGATACATGAATAAGAATGTCAAATTCAGAATGACATACATCACGATCACGTGATTTTTTGTTAATATTATTTATTTTAAAAACATTTATTACTTATATACAGAATGGCATCTTGGCTAGGCATGCAGATATTTTTGAGCACCTTGGACGCTCTTATATGCCTGATGGCGACTAGACTCAACCAATTGGAACCCTACGCCACTCAAGAACTTTGTCAAAGTGACGCTATAAATCAAATTGTAAGAAATCTCTTGTCATTTTGACAAGGTTCTAGAGGGTTCCAAATGGTTGGTATATGTGAGCTATCAACGAATGCGATAAACATAATAACGAGCCGCAGTTCGGTGTGGGCGCGGGGCAGGCGCCGCCGCCGCCGCAGGACGACCCCTCGCTGTTCGAGCTGCCACCACTCATCATAGACGGCATCCCCACCCCTGTGGAGAAGATGACCCAGGCGCAGCTGCGGGCGTTCATACCGCTCATGCTCAAGTACTCCATGGGTGAGTGGCTATTCCCGGACACTTGTAGTCCGCAGCCGTCGCTGTTCGAGCTGCCACCACTCATCATAGACGGCATCCCCACCCCTGTGGAGAAGATGACCCAGGCCCAGCTGAGGGCGTTCATAGCGCTCATGCTCAAGTACTCCATGGGTGAGTGGCTATTCCCGGACACTTGTAGTCCGCAGCCGTCGCTGTTCGAGCTGCCACCACTCATCATAGACGGCATCCCCACCCCTGTGGAGAAGATGACCCAGGCGCAGCTGCGGGCGTTCATACCGCTCATGCTCAAGTACTCCATGGGTGAGTGGCTATTCCCGGACACTTGTAGTCCGCAGCCGTCGCTGTTCGAGCTGCCACCACTCATCATAGACGGCATCCCCACCCCTGTGGAGAAGATGACCCAGGCGCAGCTGCGGGCGTTCATACCGCTCATGCTCAAGTACTCCATGGGTGAGTGGCTATTCCCGGACACTTGTAGTCCGCAGCCGTCGCTGTTCGAGCTGCCACCACTCATCATAGACGGCATCCCCACCCCTGTGGAGAAGATGACCCAGGCGCAGCTGCGGGCGTTCATACCGCTCATGCTCAAGTACTCCATGGGTGAGTGGCTATTCCCGGACACTTGTAGTCCGCAGCCGTCGCTGTTCGAGCTGCCACCACTCATCATAGACGGCATCCCCACCCCTGTGGAGAAGATGACCCAGGCGCAGCTGCGGGCGTTCATACCGCTCATGCTCAAGTACTCCATGGGTGAGTGGCTATTCCCGGACACTTGTAGTCCGCAGCCGTCGCTGTTCGAGCTGCCACCACTCATCATAGACGGCATCCCCACCCCTGTGGAGAAGATGACGCAGGCCCAGCTGCGGGCCTTCATACCGCTCATGCTCAAGTACTCCATGGGTGAGTGGCGGTTCTCTAAAGGCCTGGCCACGACAATGATCTAAGGCGACCATAGTGGAAAATCATACGTGCGAGAGTGCGGACGTAGGTTAAATAGTTCATTTTAATTGTAGAATAATACTTTTGGTTTTAAAAATTGTAGTGATGGGAAAAACGGTTGCGTGTAAGTCCAATTTAAATTACATTATTACAAAATAATCTCGAAATATACTAGTCACGTGACAAGATATGAGACCCCCCCCTACACCTGGTGACCAAGAGTGGTACTTTGATGGACCCCCCCTAAACAGGTCACGTAGTATGGGTATGTTCCCTTATGGATTCGCTCGCCGCCGGTCGCCTTAGACCAATGTCGTGGCCAGGCCTTAATTGATTACCGAAAATCGTTTAGTCGAATGCCAACTTCCCAACTGCAGAAGGAAAATCTTCGATAATTTCTAATATTATATAGCCATAAGTTTCACACGTGTATCAAAAAATAAATAGCGGGATCACTTGTCAACAATATTTCAGAACCGTGTTGGCCTTGTGGTGACTACAGTAAGACTACATTTGTCACCATCCCAACTCTTCCCGCGGGTGTCGTATGATTTGACCAATGGATTGAAGTGTCACTGGCCATTCTTTGATAGAAGATTAATGATGGGCAGCAGCGTCATCATAGTGGACACATTACTGCGATCGCCAATCCGCTTGCCCAGCGTGGCGAGTAAATTATGGGCATTTACCGCTTAATGCGTCCATACGCATATTTAATAGCTGAGGCTTACGTCCAGTAGTGGACCGAGTTAGGTTGATGATGTGTTGGAAAGCAATTTTGTATGGCATGCGTAAAGCTTGTTGACGAAATAAAGTAGCCATCGTAAAATCAGTCTCTACTGTCACACAATAGTCCCATGTAGTTCTAACAGCCGTGGGACTGTAAATTGACTCTTCTGTTTTATGTTTAAGAATCCAATATCAAAATCGTCAAAATCAAAAGTTTAAATAAAAGTCCATAATTATGGAGAAATTGATATAAATATCAACCACAGCGTCCGAGAAGATAGGCAAAGAGCCCTTCTTTGTAATAACACCCCTACAAAGATATGGTCTCATAAAAAAAGGAGTTATTCAACAATGGCTACTTTATTTAGTGAAAAAGCCTTATGCATTCTCCTACCATTTGCCTGAAATGTGTATAAATATGAACTATTTCGTGTGTAGTTCGCGGCAAGCCTGGCTGGGGCCGGGAGTCGACGCGGCCGCCGTGGTGGCCCAAGGACCTGCCGTGGGCCAACGTGCGCATGGACGCCCGCTCCGAGGACGAGAAACAGAAGGTACGGACACTTGATACATATCCATGTACAGTCCGCGGCAAGCTGGCTGGGGCCGGGAGTCGACGCGGCCGCCGTGGTGGCCCCAATGATATATAAGTAAAGATACGTTATACTCTAATAAAATGAGCGAAATAAATACTTCACATCATACACCTACGATTTATTGACAGTTGACATACCTATCTTCATACTTCAAAATGCGTAAAAGAGATGGCAAAATACATATACTCGTATTTATTAAATAAAAAAGAGACAACTAGCATTTGACAACTGCGCCAGCATTCTTAAGGTTGTTATTGATAAACATTGTTCTATCTTTGTTACTCTTGATCTTAAACAGCATAAGCTTGTTTTTTTCTCGAAGTCAGTCAAAAACGTCAAAATGGCGTCCTATTTATTTTCAATAAATAGTAAAATTGAAAAAAATATATAATTCAGTTGAATTGCGCATGATGTGTGATGTTAAGGGCATTTTTGCATTTTATTTCGTAGTTTTCACTATTGTATAACATAAAATGACATTTTAGGGCGCAGTTCATGTGATTTGCGAGAACTCGGCAGTGGTACACACCTCTCGGTGGTCAGGGTAGAACTAAGAGCGATTGTTAGAATTATCACAATCTGCGCGCTTCAATTTTAGAGCCGGTGTAACATATCTTTACTTATTATATCATTGGGTGGCCCAAGGACCTGCCGTGGGCCAACGTGCGCATGGACGCCCGCTCCGAGGACGAGAAACAGAAGGTACGGACACTTGATACATATCCATGTACAGTCCGCGGCAAGCCGGGCTGGGGCCGGGAGTCGACGCGGCCGCCGTGGTGGCCCAAGGACCTGCCGTGGGCCAACGTGCGCATGGACGCCCGCTCCGAGGACGAGAAACAGAAGGTACGGACACTTGATACATATCCATGTACAGTCCGCGGCAAGCCGGGCTGGGGCCGGGAGTCGACGCGGCCGCCGTGGTGGCCCAAGGACCTGCCGTGGGCCAACGTGCGCATGGACGCCCGCTCCGAGGACGAGAAACAGAAGGTACGGACACTTGATACATATCCATGTACAGTCCGCGGCAAGCCGGGCTGGGGCCGGGAGTCGACGCGGCCGCCGTGGTGGCCCAAGGACCTGCCGTGGGCCAACGTGCGCATGGACGCCCGCTCCGAGGACGAGAAACAGAAGGTACGGACACTTGATACATATCCATGTACAGTCCGCGGCAAGCCGGGCTGGGGCCGGGAGTCGACGCGGCCGCCGTGGTGGCCCAAGGACCTGCCGTGGGCCAACGTGCGCATGGACGCGCGCTCCGAGGACGAGAAACAGAAGGTACGGACACTTGATACATATCCATGTACAGTCGCGGCAAGCCGGGCTGGGGCCGGGAGTCGTACAATTGACTAGTAATAAATAAATAATAAATAAATAAATATCTTGGGACATCTTACACAAATCGACCTAGTCCCACAGTAAGCTCAATTAAGGCTTGTGGTGTGGGTACCAGGCGACGATATATATAATAGATAGATACGTATAGATACTTAGATACATACACAGCCACGACCAAGGAACAAACATTTGTGATAAATAAATACACAAAGAATGCCCTCGCCGGGATTCGAACCCGGAACCTCCAGCTTCGTAGGCAGGGTCACTAGTGTCACTACCAACTAGGCTACAGAGGCTGACTAGTATATGAAATATTTAATTTACTTAAGTAGATATGTTATGCGAACATATTATTAATATTTTTTCTAAATTGTCGGCGGTCAACGGTCAATGAAGTGTGTTTTGGTTAACATTATTTGTAGTCTCAACCTCTTCGTTTTAAATTAGACTATTTATCATTTTTAGTGTCGATTCCCGGGATTCCATTTTAAGACACTTTGTAATTTCAGATACCTATACTTGTTTTCCTTTAGGGTGCAGGCGTACTTTTGACAATTTGTCTGAGTCTTATTTATTACATTAAAGGAAGACTGCATTGGCAAATTCGAATTTTGAAAAAATTGTATGTTATTTTTTATCTCGGAAAAATGTTTAATTGTGTATGAATAAACTTCACTCCCTCTTCTACGCTGGCTGTAGCGAATACACATTTTGCTTCTTTTCAACGAATTAAAATAAACTGTTACAAATACTAAATACATTTGAATACTCGTAAGTTAAGATTTTTTTTGTAAACCTTACGTTGCCACGAAACTGCCCGCTAGAGTGCGACGTATGATTATAAATAATAGTAGATTAACATGCCAAGGCCGATTAAGTGGGAAATGTCTCGGATGACGTGTGCCGAGGCCGACTAACATGTGATCCGTGGCTTTCCCATTTAACGGCCCAGGTGTGTATACTATTTTTCTGCTCAACGGAGCCGGCAGGCGGCAACTTAGTTTAGCGCAGCGGCCGGCAAAGTGTTGTTTGCCGGCTGGAGGGCAGAAAATTATAAATAAGTTCATCTACATATTATTAGTGCTCTAAAATGCGTTCTAATAACATTACAGTACAGATTTCTGTTTAAATTTGGAACAGTTGTCAAAACTCAAGAATATCGATATGAAATATCAAATCAGTACGTCTTCTCAATATAAACCGCACGGCATTCGATCTAAAGTAATATCAGAATTGGGACTTCATTTGACTGTTTATTTAAAAAACACCGATAAAAAAAACTTTTTATTTTTATTTTATTTAACTGCCGCCACTGATCAAGCTGCCTCACTCTGAAATTTCGTAATTTAATTCAATGTGAACCCGCCTAATAATACGTGACGTCGACAGATGTCATGGACGCACGCGCTGCGACAGATCGTGATCAACTGCTACAAGTACCACGGGCGCGAGGATCTGCTGCCAGCCTTCACTGAGGACGACGACCAGAAACCCACGCAGCCTGTGAGTACTCTTCTTATGTATATTGATTTAAACTTTCACGACTATCACCACAGAATTAGATTTGGATAGAAGAAACAAGTTCATTCATTTGTATGGCGGCCGAGCGTGTCAGATTTTGTACTGAAGTTCTTACTTGCCTATGATTTTAAACATGTCTCAGGCCCTTGAGTATTCATATTTTTTTGTGTTGTTGCAATTAATTTTACTTCATCATCATCATCATAAAATACAGCACGTTATTTTTGTCACATTTGACCGATTCTAGTCCCGATTGAGGCAAGCTGTTTTTCATAAATCCTTGAAAGCAGTTTTTTTTTAAATGAAGGAAAGTCTCCCTTAAACAAAATGTGCTGTATATTGAATACTTTCATGTGAAACGAAGACTTTAGTTGAATCATTCTAGATTGGAATGTATGAAAAATTCGGCATAATTAATATAGAACTTTTAATGATGGGGATGTGTAGGCTCTAGATTGAAGTTTATTTTCATGAACCCTCCCCCCCTCTCCCCCTCCCGCTTCACCCCTCCGCACCCCCGGAAATGTCTTAAAACGCGGATTTTGACATTTTTTTTGAAAACTATTCCAGTTACAGAAAAAGTGAAAAGGTATGAAATAATCCTTAATTAATGTACTATTGATTTTGTATACACATTAAGATGGTATTACTTATAGTATTTTCACAATTTACCGTAAAAAAATAGATTTTTTAAATATTTAATGCTTTTTTTTCTTTGAGTTCAGTATTTTCAGGCAATGCTGCTTTTATCGTCAACATAGGGAAAACCAGCTTAAAGAATATAATATTCTCTTTAAAATAAGGTATCATTTGTTTTAAAATTAATAACGTGCAACTGTAAAAAAGCTGTGAAAAGCGATGTACCTGCGTAAAAGCCGGCTTGAGATGCACTACGATGTGTACAAATTGTAGAGGACAGAGTTGTGTGAATAAAGTCGATCTGGAGTCGGACGACCAAATGTATTAGACAGTAGATGTTTAAAAGAAGATAAACCAAATTAGTTTTAATTTTTTTTTTTAATTAACAACATTTTTCAGAAACATATTATAATAAACGATTAGTAAAAAACATCACATAGAAGAAAGAGTGAAATCTCTTTTGATAATGAATACCTATGTTCCACGAAACATGTTGCGCGGAGTGACTAAAAATACGAAAGGGTTATCCGTAATTTGATTAATATAAATACACATGATGTGCTTTCATTACATTAATTTAAGTAAATTTATTGCGCAAGTACGTATACTTGCGCAATAAATTGCTACGTACGAGAATTAGTACCTAGTACGTATTATATAATTATAATCATAAAAAAAAACAAAGCATCATAGCTATGTCAAATTTATTTATTTATTTATTTATTTATTTAAACTTTATTGCACAAAAGTAAAACTTAAAGTACAACAGGCGGACTTAATGCCATGAGGCATTCTCTACCAGTCAACCTTGGGGCAAAGCAGAGAAAATTGTAGGCGGCGCAACTATATAAATATAAACCAAATCTGTGTATAATAAATTAATTAAAAAGCAATTACAAAATCGTACATATATATACATACATTATAACATACTCTAATATATTTATATAAATATCATACATATATACATATAATATAACTTGCTCATGAAGGAGTTACCAATTAGTTATTTTTAGAGCAACCAGCAAAGAAATTACGCACGGATTATTTAAAAGCGTACTTGTTGGATAATTTCCTGATGCTAGGGGGAAGACCGTTCCACAGACGAGCCACCCGGACGGAAAACGAATCAGAGACAAAGCCAGTTCGATGGAGAGGGATAGACAGAGAAAGATTGCCAGTAGAGCGAAAATGACGAACGATGGATGCACCATAAAAGTGAAAGAAAGATTTTAAATAGGCAGTAATTTAAGTAATTTACTAGTTTTGAAACAAATTATACCTTGTTTGAAAGATAAAACTCTATTCTTTCCCTTGCAATAAATATTAACGACGTATTTTTGCAATAATATAAATATTTTTATAAAAAAGTCCGTCATACTATAAATAATAATAAATAATCAGTTTTGATGATGAATTGCACAAAAAATATAAGAGATATCGTTTTATTGTATATCAATAATCGATAGAGAATTTATTGAGGATTATTTCATTCCTTCACCTTTTTTCTGTATCTCAAATAGTCTTCTTAGTATTAGTCAAAAACTGCATTTCAAGACCTTTCCGAGAGCGCGAGGGGGTGAAGCGGGGTGGGGAGGGAGGGGGAGGGTTGTTGGAAATAAACTTCAATCTATAACCTACACATCCCAATCAATAAAAGTTCTATATTAATTATGCCGTTCAAAAAGCTAATTTTCTTCAACTACTTGCCTAAAACGTGTTTATTTATAATGCATGCTACTAAAATGGAACTGCTTTATGATTGACTAACACTGTACCCCCTTCACGCTGCATTTGGGAACCGCCGTCCAGATATCGGCTTGCATGCCGTCGGCGTCCAACTCGCGCGGCTCGCCGGGCCGCTCGGCGCCCGTGCTGGCGAGCCAGCAAGTCTGCATCGACCAGATGACGCTCACCGACGTCGATGTACGCCCATACTATCTCACAATACTTTACAAGCGTACATTTCTACTAAATTGTATAAACACTGGAGTGCTGAGCGGTCGACTCCCGACCGATTTAAAAAGTCCCCGAGTGCCGAGCGGTCGACTCCCGGCCGATCTGAAAAATCCCCAAGTGCCGAGCGGCCGGCTCCCGGCCGATTCGTTGTTGCGTATTTGGCGCGAACATAGTTTGTGCGCACATTTAAGTTGCGTTATTTCTAAAACATATGTTTGTTAACGGAATTAATAGCCAATTTCATACTTATTATAACGCAGTACGATTTTTATATAAGCTTCATACATTAACACCCAATAATCGTTAAATTTGTAACTCCCGCCAATTTCTCGTTGATCACCCGTCGGACCCCCTGGCACTTGACTATTTTCGCGCAAAATGGCGCCGCCACCTGACAGCTTTTTGACATAACGGTCCTGCCACCCGAAGGAATAAGGGCGGACCAACTTTTTTCGGTATATTATTACCATGGTTACGGAATTTATTACATTTTTATTTATTACACAAACGTACATTATTCTGGTGTTAATAAGCCCTTTCCATAATTGGCTACCTTCAAACATGGACTACATGCATGTTTTCATAATTTAAGTAACATAATTTTGCATAAAACTAGGGCTAGCCGTGTGGTGACGGCAATAAGAATACATTTGTCACCATCCCAACTCCTCCTGCGGGTGTCGTAAGAGTCGACTAAGGGATTGAAGTTTCACTGACCTTCTTAGATGTGATTGATGGTGGGCAACAGCGTCATCATAGTGCGACATTACTGCGATCGTCAATCCGCTTGCCCAGCGTGGCGATTATGGGCATTTACCTCCTAATGCGTCTTTGCGCATAGTTAATAGAAGAGGCCTACGTCCAGCAGTGGACTATGATAGGCTGATGATGTGAGGGTTACTCAGGAGAGTCAGGAGACCGTAACCATGGTAATATCAGACCGAAAAAAGTTGATTCACCCATGAATTCCCATACAATAACTTGTCAATTTTGTAGAATTGTACGCTTATAAAGTTTTGTGGTTTTGGCCCCTAGTGTATACGGCTGTGCTTAACGGGAAGATTAGCGACGAGTTTGCAACAGATATAAACAAAACTCGGATTGACTGTAGCAAAATAAGCAAATGTCCTCGGAAATAAATATCTCTAGCCTATGTTCATCCACTGCTTGACATAAGCCCAATAGTTTGCTCAAATTATCACTCCTCCAGGCCTGAGAACTATGCTACATTTGCCACAAAAAAAGAAATCTCTAGTCCATTCAAATTTCAGGAAAAATAGCAACCTTATTTTTAACTGAATAAGGAGCAAATGGTTCTGACCTAAGAACTAATAATTATAGGACTAGACTTCAAATGGCGAAATAAATCTATATCGATAAAAACAAACTGTTGCACAACTTTACGTTATTAAAACATACGAATTGTGCTCTTTTGCTCCTGTCAAACCGGGATTTGGACATTCAACGGGGGCCAATTTTTACAATAGGAAGTGATTCCTAACTTATGTTATGACTTCTAATGACATGTTTTATTACAGGATACCGGTTTTTATACATGTAACTAAGTTGCCAATTTAATCAAACTTCTTTCTTTTTAACATTTTGGACGCCAAAAGCATGTACAACACAGCTATAACGCCCACGGCCGATTTCTAAGTTACAGTCCACAGAGATATACAGGGTGGAAAAAGATTTTGGGTCAGTGAAGGCAGCTACCAAATCCCGTTTAGCTACGCGAAAATGGTCTTAGGAGACCTTCCCGCGATTTCCAATTAAAGAAGATTGGCGCTTTCAGTTTTTGAAAAAAGTATACAGGGTGCGAGAAAATGGTCATTTTTGACAAACTTTTTTTTTTTATGCCAATCGATCCTGTTTCTGTTCAGGATCAAAAGCTTGTATTGGACCAAAACAAATTTTTCGGCTAGAAAAGCCGCAAATCGAGATTTAAAATTCCCATACAAATTTTATGAAAATTAAAAAATATTTTTCTCACGCTTCATTTTTTTATACCAATCTATTTCATTGCTATCCAGTACCAATAGTTTCCTAGGGGTCAACTTATGGCAAAATATCCCAAAATCTTTTTCCACCCTGTATGTAGACCCATGGGGCGCCTGGGTAATGTCCAAATTTAGTTTTAATACTTCGGTACTTTTGTATTTGACATGGCGTCAAAAGGTTAAATTGATTTGTTTTGTTAATATAACATAACATGTAAAAATTTGGTGCTGGATAAAAAAAAATGATCTGTGAAATGGGCTAAATATGTAACTTATCTAACACACAGATGTCACAATACGCGCCGGCGGTACTACAG
>JALPQI010002202.1:0-101367 GCA_025490895.1 Thaumatotibia leucotreta
ATTATGTAATGTATTATGAATTAAAAAACCCACCAAGTGCGAGTCGGACTCCGTACCATTATCAATTTATCATAAAAAATACCTACAGTTAAACAACCTATCTCAAAAACTATAAGAGATACATCTTGTCTTTTTTTCGTTAATTAAATACGAGTATATGTATTTTACCATCTCTTTTACGCATTATGAAGTATGAAGATAAGTGTTTGTCAACTATCAATAAATTGTAGGAGGTGTATGGTGTGAAGTATTTATTTCGCTCATTTTGTTAGAGTAAGACGTATCTTTACTTATATATCATTGGCGGTTCATACAACACAATCCTCACCAAATATCATTACTTCCGAGTATTCCATTTATTGTTTCCGAGTAAATTGGATGTGACGGACAGACACGGACAGAGACGGACATGACTTGACGAATATAAGGTTTTCGTTTTTTGCAATTTTGGCAACGGAACCCCAAAAACAGTTTGCTAAATTAGGAGACGGTTATGAATAAAGGGGTTATAATCTTCCATATCACTACATAATATAAAACAAAGTCGCATTCTCTTGTCCCTATATCCCTATTGTATGCTTCAATCTTTACACCTACGCAACGGATTTCGATGCGTTTTTTTTTTTATCGATAGAGTGATTTAAGAAGAGAAGGTTTTAGGTAGACTATAAAACTTAAAATTATTTGAATAAAATAGTTTGCAAGTATAAAACCTGATAGGTTATCATTATAGGTCCATAAGAGATTGCCTAATCTAAAATCATAATGCCATGTTCATACCTACGTACAGATTAATAAAATTAGGACTCCAACTATTCAATATGTATTTAAGTATTTGTATGTATCTATTCTATACATATATTACATATTTTGTAGTTTAGTTCTCACACAAGCCTTGATGGAGTTTATTGTGGCACTAGGTTGATATGTGTAAGATGGTCACATGCTAAATATATTTATTTGTTCATATACTAATCGTCCAATAATAAAGAAATATATTTTTTTAAATTATGTTGTTATTATTCGAAACACGACAAAACATAGCTATATAAATATTTAATTATTTTTAGTGTTTCTTGTTATATCGGCAATATTTTAGGTAGGTACAATCAGCAGCAGATATTGCTTAACGAGTAGGGTGTTCACAATGATCTTAACACACTCTAATAGTCGTGCATAGTTTATTTTGAAAACTCTGCCCGCTTAGCAATATCTGCTGCTGACTGTACATCATCTGAGAAAATTTCAACTAATTATCCATTAGATACATATTGGTGATAGACAGACAGATGGACAGACAGTGAAGTATGAAGATGCCCAGGATCGCGCAAAGAGGAGGAAAGGTAGGTACGGACCCTGGCAAAAGCCGGGATAACGATAGGTAGAAACAGAAGAATAGCCTTCATAATAATATTACAGAAACGTGATTAAACTTAATGTTTGTACAAGTTATTTTCCAGTCATCCTTGTCGCACACGCATATTGGCGCGACTGGTGCGAGCAAGAGGGGAAGAATAGTAGTAGTAGTAGTAGTTGCATTTCGATGCAAGTGCAAAAAAAAAAATTTTTTCCACGAGGATGAAAGTCAATCACCCGAGTTAAAAAGAAGTTTTTACACGTGTATCGAACGACTTTTCTCATAACAAGTGCCTTAAAAAGAGAAATTAACGTACGAGAAGCGTGCGCAAAATTTTACTTCTCCGCACTAGTTAGGAAAAGTAAGTTACGCAGTCAATAAAGCTAGCTCATATCACAATAATATAGGAGGCGGGGACTTGACGCTAGGTAGGTCGACTTGTGGAGGAATGCCCCATGATATTAGTATAATAAATATGTTGTTTGATAACAGCCTAAAACAAGCCATAATATTACCGCGAGTTTTTTTTTCATCGGTTGTTTTCAAATTGTTCCAGTAATATGGTTTCTAAACCAGAGCTACTTTACTTTTTATTTTAATTGCGAGAAATTAAAATATACTAATTATTCATAGGTACACAATAACACGATAATTTTAACTGTGACTCTGCTCGGTCTGAGACGCTCATTTTGAGAGGTTGCCGACAGTATGCAGCGCGCAGCGCCGTCTCACATGGTGATTGGTTGATTTGAAAAGGTAATGTCTTTGAGTGGACAGTTTGAATGAAATTATTTGAAAATATTACATGCGTAGCTAAAACTTTAGTATTGCTTTGTAAGTCTAATGACAGTAATGACTGTTGGAATATGTCAAGTGAAAAGTATATGGGTATTGTTATCTATTACATATTATAGATTGACAAGTTACACACCTATAACATACTGAATACTTTCGCTGTCCTGCAATATATGTGTACCTACACATAGTTATTTAAGCTACAGTTAGTCTCTAATACGACGACATTAGGTTCATATGATATGAATTCCATAATGAATTATACAACTCTAAAAGTAGTAAACACTCACTGAGTATTAGTTGCACAAATAATTGGGGTTTGATTGGTGGAATCTGATGTTTCAGGCTCGTGAGTTTGGTCGGTCTTAATATCCCGCCAAGCTGCTATCCTCCTGAAATTGTCACATTGGTGAATTTAATTTATTATACCTCCCTATCTGTTCTTTTTATTGAAATTAATAATAACTGACAAAGTTCGTGTCGCAATTGGCAATAGAATAAAGGTAATAATATGTATATCTACTACAGAATCATTTGAATCCTTACCTAACACAAAGATTAGCTGGCAAATTTAATGTGAGAGTAAAATGTGAGAGTGTCATAAATATAGAAGAAAAAATGTTCTAACTACTTTAAAAGCGGCTCGGGTATTCCGATTAACTCTTATCGCAGTACACGTGAGTACAGTTGTACTTATTAAATAGGTGTTTTAACTATTAGGTACGCTTCAAATTTTAAATTTTCGCTACGGCGAGATACTTACTATGTGGTGCCATGGTGAAGGAGTAACCCCGCTTCTACTCGACGCTTTTTCTTTCCCCCCCCAGATCAACGGTGTTTTCGGTACTCATTTTTATTCGTTCTGCCCATCGTTGTGGGCATGTTTATGATATCGATTTTATTCGAAACGAACACTTTTGCCTTGACTTGTGGAACAAAATTGCAAAATGTTGACTCATAGATGACATTGACTTTGCTGTGACAAATGAACAAAATATTTTGTGACCACTTACCAAAAAGTATTTTACGCGTCCATTTAAATTAAAGTCGTCAGCCTCGGTAGCCGAGTTAGTTGTGACCCTATCTATGAAGCTGGAGGTTCCGGGTTCGAATCCCAGTGAAAGCATTATTTTGTGTATTTTTTTTATCACAAATATTTGTTCCTTGATCGTGGCTATCTATGTGTTTAAGTATCTGTATGTAGTTACATGATATGTATCATCGCTTATTTCTTATTACCCACAACACAAGCCTTAATTTAAGCTTAAGATGTCCCGATATATTTATTTGTTTATTATTATTAATTATTATTAATTTATAGCCACTTATTTTATTTATTACCTCTCAGATATTAATTAGTACCTATCATATTAATGTGCTCCTTTCTTCCAAACTGTTGTACAAGTTACGCTAAATGAGAATTAAAGTGAGCATCATAGTTAGATACAAAAGTAGCTACCTAACTACCTACTGGCTGTAATTCATAAAAAATACTGACCGATATATTGTATTTTGAGATCCGACCTGGCGAATCGAGGGATAAAATTTTACCGGATATTTTATTTGATAAAAACAATAACAACATACCTATTTTATGAATTACGCTTACTTTTAATAATCCATCTATTGACCGAATATATTACTAATTAGTGAGGTCATTTAACTAGCAGTTTTAAAGTGACATCTGTGATGGATATGGTTAAACTTACCTTGTCATCTGCCTCCATGTTAGTTTTCATGGATAGTATTATTCACGCACATATACAAAGGCAAAGAGCGAAATTGTATCAATTTTCAAATTGATAATTCAGAAATACTATACCACTTTTTGGACTTTTTTTTACATACGCGCCATCTACGGGATACGTACAACTTACTATCAAGGTTCAAAATTACAAAAAGTCTACTAATTAACAGAGTTAATGTCGACAAATTTGTATGAAAATCGCACAGGGACATCCACCTTAAGCCCGGTACACACTTACTCCGTTATTCATAAACGTCTACTAACTTAGCAAGCTGATAAGTATCGTTTATCCCTTTCGGGCCTATACCTAAAGGCCGAGCCACACCAAATGCGTATAGTACGTGCACGTGCGTGTGTGCGTCATGCGTGGCATGTGCGTTGTGTATGAAATGTCATATTAGATGCGCGTGACTTGCGGTGTCTCATCTACTCTGCCATTTTATACGCTACAATGCTCACGCCTCGCACACGAATCCAGTGTGGCTCGGCCTTTATTGACATTGATAACATCGAAAGGGACAAACGATAATTAGTGGCTGTCTAAGTTAGTATACGTTTATGAATAAGAGGATCCACGCTTCCAAGTTGTCCAACATCACTACATAGTATAAAATAAAGTCACTTTTTCTGACCCTATGTCCCTTTGTACGCTTAAATCTTTAAAACTACGCAACGGATTTAGATGAGATTTTTTTTTATAGGTAGAGTAATTCAAGAGGAAGGTTTTTATGTAGGTATAGTACAGTCAGGGAATTTAATTTCCTACCCATTTCGTAGAAATGTTGTTAGGCATTCACGATGCATTAAGGTCGAAATTGTAATTTTAGTATTGATGTGTCAATACCCATTATTTGTCAGCGTCACTGCACGTCACATAGAACCTCTTTACGAAGTTATTTACTTTTCTAATAAATAATTAAACACGTGGCAGATGCTGTCAGTGTCAGTCGACAAAATTGTGAAATAATTTTCAAAAGCGAAATTATTGTGAGCGCAAATGTAGGAACACTGCTCGCCGTTGGGTACGGCGATACAATGCTGAAGGAAACCTTATTGATCAAAGGCAAAATAACCATCGCCCGCTAGCATTAGCCGAAGACCAACGCCGATTAATGCGACGTCAATATAATTTGGATGGCTCTACGACACGACAACAGGACGGTTTGCAGAAATGTTTGACGTTCACCCTAGAACAATAAGGAATTGCCTATATGCAATGGATTTTCATCACAGGCGGCCTGCGAAAAAAATTGCGTTGACCGAGGCTCATAAAGCAGCGCGACATCACTTCGCCCGTCAGTAATTAAATCTTGACTAGACATCTACAGCATTTTCCAGGTCTCAAACCGGAAGATTACATTTGTGGCGTGGTCTTTCGCGATCTTGGTGGATACACGTGTTTTTAATTGAATTTTTTATGACTATTGTGTTAATTTATTGCGTTGAAAACTTATTTTTTTTTAATAAACAACCTGGTCAAGTGATTGATTAAATAAGATTGAATGAGATAAAATAGTGTTATTGTTATGAATAATATAAATAAAGAACGTCCGTTATGCTTTTATTGAATTATCACTTTAGTCAATTTATCGACAGAAACATTTTGCTTTCAGCCTATATATGGGCACCAGCGGCCCTACCGCGAACTTTGAAATCCGCAATTTTCGAGATTTGTCTCTCACTCTCTAAGTCTCTAATGACGCCTTCGTTAGAGTGAGAGAGAAAAATGATCGATATTTACGAATTTCGTAGTTCGCGGTAGACACTGGCCTACGGATTCGTCGACAATCAAAAATTTTAACTTTGATTCCGAGTTCCCGATTCATTCAAATATAGCAAGACTGAAAGCGATAGAAATATATTTTGTTAGATTTTCGATTACTGTCATCTATTTTTAGAAGTGCCTTGACGTTTTACAGTTCCCCATGTCAACGTTCTTATTCATATCAGTTGCCTAGTAACACAAACGAATGCGTCTGATATGTCAAAGTAACGTTGTGCTTAGTAGATAGCTCTTATGATGACTGTTTGCTATACGATATTGATCCTTAGGTGGGTAGGAATTTAAATTCCCCGACTGTACCTGTGCGAAGCCGGGGCGGGTCGCTAGTAAACAAATATATTGTCTCTCTTCATATTAGCGCGACTCACCCTGTCAGGGTCGCCTTGTAATGTAGGTGCGTTGAATAAAACAACACTGAACGGAAAGAAAATGCAATAGGTACATTCTACAACGAAGTTGTCACCCGTAAAAGTGTGCGTACAGCGTTGCTTACTAAATATGAACTCTATTATTTAATGTATAAAATCCTTTCGATAAAAAACCTTCGAAATCCGAGGTTTTGTCCCTCTCACTCTAATGACTCCTTCGTTGGAGTGACAGAAAAATCCTCGAAATTTACGAATTTCGATTTTCGCACTAGTAGGCCTGGCAGGGACAGACCGTCATTGCCAAGGTCCCAACACAACAGGCTAATGATAACTTCTGTTCTCGTAGTCCTTAGTTCTTTATGGGCGTTCATAGCGTTGAATTTGTATACCCTTGTGATATATGCGATTAATAAACATTTAAGTATTTGCTCTTCTAATTATTATTTTTCTTGATCCTGCGTCGAAAACTATTATTGTATTGTAATAAAAATTATCGGAAATGACCTCTAATGCTTTTGTATCAGAAGTGTAGACATTTGTATTGTAAGCACCCTCACGACATTGATAACACAGACATCCAAATGAAGTACTAAATTGCTAAAAATTTTGTGAATGAATTAGTGACTTGCGTCAAAATATTGCAGAAAATCCCCGGAACAAACATTTTGGGCAATCGTTATAATATAATACAATTCGGTTTGCTGTCTGTACGAAAAAAGAACACAAATTTCAAATTCCTCGTGTGTTTACATGACATGTTGATATGTGCGTGACCTCAACTCTCGTGGTACTATCTACACTCAATGCAGAAGTTGGTCTACCATTTAGTCTTACATTTGAGCAAGCCTCTATTGACATGGCGTTAGAGTGCGTGGTCAAATATTTTTGAGCACCCTAATGAGTCATCATCGGCCTATGTTAGTCCTCTGCTGGACGTAGGCCTCTCCTATTAACTATGCATATAGACGCATTAGGAGGTAAATATGCCCATAATCGCCACGCTGGGCAAGCGGATTGGCGATCGCAGTAATGTGTCCACTATGATGACGCTGCTGGCCATCATCAATCTTGTAGAATGGTCAGTGACACTTTAATCCCTTAGTCGACTCGTACGACACCCGCAGGAGGAGTTGGAGTGGTGACAAATGTATCCTTACTGCCGTCACCACACGGCAAAAGCACCCTAATGAGTAGTAGAAATAAATAAAAAAAGTCTGCGATAAAAGCTTGCATCAAACATGCCATTTTAGAAAAAACCTTATTCGTGATTAGGTAGATATAGGTACTTAGGTAGTGTCCTAGTGTCATATGAGTGGCCAATCCAGACGCTGCACTGTATAGCCTAGTACCCTTAGGACATCAAAGTAGAGTACTGGGTAGATCTTGAAAGAAACCCTGTATTTAAACTGCCTACAAAAACAAAAGGAACGTCTTTATAGATCATAACAATCATAGCTAATCCTATAACCATTACACAGCGTATTAGATATTGTAGGTACACAGAAAATATGATAAACGGTAAGTACATGTATAAGAAAGATATACATAGATTTATAACAGTGTTTGATTCTCTGTAGGTACTCCTTACATACACAAAGATATGTCGTCTCGCTCCAAATAAAAATATACATGAGTTAGACAGAGACAAAATAAAAATCAACTTCAGCTTATTGGGTGACCTGTAGAACGTTAATGTCATAATATTTTAGCTCTGTCCCTTTCTAGTTATTTGGGAATCCAGTTGCCAGGTGTGTGGTATAAGTTATTTACTATTTTGGGATAATTCTGAAAATTAAAAAGGATTAGGTAGTAAAACTCACAAAGGCATTAGTCAATTTTATAGTCCTACAATTCGTTAGGTGAGATATTACTATCGCATCAACATGTACTGGTATCTTATGCGCAACTTGGTAATAATTAACAAAAAACATGTATTCATGGAATATAAGGTATAACCACCTGTTTCATAATTACATTT
The DNA here is from genome assembly GCA_025490895.1 of Thaumatotibia leucotreta. Lineage (NCBI taxonomy): Eukaryota > Metazoa > Arthropoda > Insecta > Lepidoptera > Tortricidae > Thaumatotibia > Thaumatotibia leucotreta. The sequence continues at coordinate 8,029 of JALPQI010002202.1, forward strand.
CAAATATAATCCATGGGTATTAAAAATAACCAAGAACATAATTATATGACAGTAAACAGGCGCCTGAAATAAAGTTGATAGCAATTCACTTTTGGTCGTTGCGTGTTAATGCTCGTAAAACATCACAGGTGTTTTCGCGTTTGCTTACATTTTCTGTAAGATCCGTAGAAGTAGAATAATGAATCTACTCGGGTAAGGTAAAGCATAATTAACTAAAAGTTACCCATGTAAATGAAATTATGTAACTGAATAGATATATTTCGGAAAATAGCTTGGCTACCCCACGGCAATTGTCAGTTGAGCGAGTAGGACAACCTAGTTCTCGGCCTAGCGTTTACCGACGGAGAGGGCAGACGCACGAATCGGCTCGTGTCACACGAACGCCTCCGACGGCAAAGTCGCAGCGCAAGCAATTGCGCAGGCAGTGCAACGATTGTCGCGTTCGCAGGCCACTAAAAAGTGATGTAAATAACATATTAAACCCAAAACACTGTAAACAAAGACTTCAAGTACTTAATAAACTAGAAAACCAATCGATAAACGCGTTGTGATTGCTCAAAACGCCGTAGCAACGGGCCTGTGGAAACTACGACACAAATTGACGTTCTTGTTTCCAATAATGATGTCGTGATTCTTTATTAAATTGTACGTTGGACGTTTAGGCTAAGACTGTCGTTTTCCAGAGTGCAGAGTTCCGTTAACCCTCCTGTATTGGATGATCAGAAAGGCAAGTACTTTAAGCCCTTTGTTGGATGTTTCACCTTTCGGCCGTGCTCATGGTCGTTTTTCTGTTTACTTGATAACAATGCATACCATCACACAATAACATTCAACAATATGAGCAATTTCACCCTTTCTTAACTAAGGTACGCGCCGTTATATTGGCAAACGCAAAAAGTAGGTACTTTTTAATTTTATTATAATGACACCTACTTCGTTTACTACGCACATCTACCAACAAATCACCCTTTTAGGGTTCAAGACCTTTCAAATGCTTTCAATCAATACAGTAGCGTGTTTGGCTAGTTAAAAATAATATTATTGATGTTACTAAGCATGTATAGTACCTATGTGTATGTATTGTGATTCTTTGTTGTGCCGAGAGCGAGCCAGTCAGCTGTTCGAATCAGGGAGGGGATACTGGTTTGACAACTCTGCTTTGTCTATACGCAACTTCACAATATAGGACTGGACCCTATCGTGAATCACGAACGAAGTGTTGTCTCTCTCGCACTCGTGAATTAGTATGCAAGTGTGACAGGGAGGCAACACTTCGTTCGTGGTTCGCGGTAGGGCCTCTGATGTAAATTGAGATATCCTCTTTGTTCTCATATCGTCGGCTGACAAGCAAAATTCACTATAAAAACCGTCACTACTCCTAGCAACAGTAGCAACCTCTTATGTCAGTATTAAATCATAAATGAGATAAGAGTTTTATTTCAAATAGGTAGGTATTTTTTACTTATTGAGTTTTGCTTCTCAACCGACGACGAATTAAAAATAACTTGGTGTACCTATACATACCTATGTATATGGGTCAATCACTTTTTTAATGTCAGTCGTTGCCATGGTTACGTTCTCCTAAGTCACCCTTATATTCACAGTTTAATAACATTAAAATTTACAAAACTTTGTATTTTTTAATAGTTATAGGGCCCTTCCAAGGTTGGTCACCCACTGATCTTGATAGTAGAGTTTGCAGTATACTTTCTTCTAACAAAGTATCCCACTGTTGTCCCCTGGGTGATGTAACAGAATAACAACATAAAACAAGTAATTGACCCATATATATCGTTTGGTAACCACATCACAAGCCTAAATTGAGCTTACCGTGGGACTAGGTCGATTTGTGTAAGATGTCCCAAGATATTTATACTGCCATCTTGCAGAAAAATATCTAACAATAATATTTATTATCATCATCTGGTACCTGAATTTTTTTCATGTACAACAATCTATAAAGTATAGAACAGTTAACCCTTTGTCTTCCTAGGGCTTCTCCACTCAACCTACATATGCTGCTATTGTCACTGGCCAGTATCGGATTAGCGTTCGACTGACTCGTAACCTACTTAGCTATTAGTGCTTTGCTGTGGCACTAGAACTAGAACTCAAGACAATAAGGTCCGACCGAGATCTCGGACTCGGTCTCGGCATTCTCGGCCAAAAATAGAGCCGAGATATGGGATCTCGGCTCTCGGCCAAAAATGGCCGGGACTCTACTGCGATTTTATTGGTGTCATATTGACATGAACTGACTTCAATTTCACTTTAAAATGAACGGAAGGAATAATTTAGAGTAAGCGACCCCTATCATACTATCGATAAAAATACCTAAAATTCGAATACCGGTTATTGGGGTACCTACCTACATAAAAAAATTCAAGTAAAGAAAATATCCATAAAAAAATTGCTGTCTTTAGTTTGACGTTGGACTTACTATAGGTATTTGCTAGGGATTTTTTATGTAATTTATACGATTTTTAACCTTTCTACCAAGTCTCGGTCTCGGTCTCGGCCGAGACTAAAACATGGGTCTCGGTCGGACCTTATAAGACAATCGTTCGAACTAAGAATAGACCTACAAAGTTAGTTTTCAGCGGCCCTACCGCGAAAAACGAAATACGTAAATTTCGAGGATTTGTCTGTCTCACTCTCCAATGACGCCTTCGTTTGAGGAAAAAAAAATCTGCGTAATTTACTAATTTCGATTTTCGCGGTAGTAGGCCAGGCTCGAATTCCAGCGAAAACATTTATTTACATGTGTTTATCACAAATATTTGATATTGACTTTTCAGCATTTTTTACAATAAAATGTATTTCTTCCAAGCTCATGTCGGCATGTTTTGCTCTTCTTGATATTATTATCTTTATTACCTCCTAATGCGTCCATGCGAAGCTAAGTAGAGGCCGTTGTCCAGCAGTATACCCTGTTTTCTCAAATTTTACGTAGGTATTAACGGACGAAGCTGCAGTTATCCCTTTCTTAAGTATGTCGGAGTTTTAGGCTGTGCAAATTTTTCTTTCTTCTTTTGCCAATTATTATAAACTCTTACAGCTCCCATTTCCTCTTAGTTCAACCGCCTCCCTGAAATGCATTTAAACACAAACCTCCTGGTTCGTTGCACTCATTCTCATAACAAAACCGTCGAACAATGGTAACACAACACTACGGTCATGGTCAGAACCACAGACTAAGCTAGACTTTATACAAAATAGGTTATTGTCGACCACAGATAGCGTAAACTTGTGAATAGAATAAGACTAGTGTCATGACCAGTAATGTTAACAAAGAAACCGCAAGAGTATTGTTACAAATACTTTGTCCAACAATATCTATCAGTAGAAAGAGCGCAAAATAATAGTACATTACAGCAGACGCCGGGAAAGATGGACTTATCGGCTGAGTAGGTATGGATGGACCGGACAGTGATACGAAGCCGGTAAGTCTATTTCGCGGCGAGGCATGTATATGTATGGTGCTTTTCTCAAACATATGCAATGAAATAAAAAATATGACAATAAAAAAAAACAGAATTTAGCTGTTTAGCCTGTTCATGAAAAAAAAATTACTTACCGGCCTAGGCCGTTAAATTCGTATGAAAATCCTTTACCTACTATTATCTCGAGGTCATCCGCCTGCAACGTCATACTTTAAAGCCTATTATGACGAACATAATGGCAACATTTCATTGCATGTTTGAGAAATATAAAAATGTAGGTGTGAAGAGTTGGCTATCCATTCCATAGACAATTTGAATTTGCCACCTTTTTTTATTGGTCGGGGTAGCCTCAATCCCTAGAGACCGCGTCCACGGGTGGCGGTAGTGGAATGCGGAATGCTCGCTGTGCTTTTGCTTTGGGTTGAGCGCTATCTTTAAAAAATATATAGAGAATGCGAGAATTATCTATCGACAATCACCAAGTTATTTCTAACTTTCTTAGAAGTTTTGGAAGAACGTACTCGACATTCTCGTGGAATGAACCCATAGACCCCTTTAATATGGCCACTGAATAATTAAATTACTAAGCATGACCCACGCATTTTTATCTCATGCCATTAACCCTGAGGTCAGCGCACCTGACTCTGGTCTGGAGTTAAAGTCCGTAGAAGATACGCATCAGTTTGTTCTAAAAAAGTTTACACAAGGAAAGAGATTCATTCGTGCAAGGTCATTGAGTTATTTGATTTTGATACTGATAAAATTGTAATAATATTCGCTATTGTACATGCGAATGAAGCCAATAATTTTAAAGCTATTGATACCTACCTTTTTTGCATTGTCAGATTCGGATACGATTTGGTACCGTGGTGGTTTGGTTGCATCTGTTTATAGTTCGTCCCACTCACGGATACGCGCGGATATACATTACAATATACTCAATAATGTCTGTATATTGTGATTGTTGTGTATGTTATGAATAAACTAATTTATATTTCAATACTAACGCATATGTACATTTTCACTTTGCCCTAAGGCTAAGGACACCCAATAGAGTCCAGACACTATCAGTAGTAGCAAGCAATAATGAAGTATAATTTAAAATTTGATAAATTAATAAATATTTATCCTTACCTTACACATTTTACGGTTTTTACTCACATCACATATTTATGTACACCATTTGTCAGTAAAAAGCAAAAAAACGTAAACAAACCTTAAAACTTGCATTATCACGCACTTTTAGAACACCGTTTTGGTTTTCAAACCATCAACTTAAAAACGTAAACCTTGAGTTCACATATTATGTTTTTAGTTAAAAATATATCAATATTTTTTATTAAGTTAAAAATATATCTGCGAACATGTTTCACGAAATCTGTCAAAGCCGTCAAATGCTATGGAAAGCCAGCCATATTAATGTTAAATTTTTTTTCATTCTGCTATACAATGGTACTTACTATAGGTACCTACTACCTAGTAACCGACGCGATACCTGGTTGACCAGACTTCTGGATTCTGGATCGGACCATGTAAAATAACTCTTACAGCTATCGCCATTATCCAACAAAGCCTTATATTTATCAACTTTTCTCGGAGCCATTGAAAGTTCATTATAAGTCAGTTAAAAAATAATTATTTGCATGACTGACTTCGCTTCGGGGAATGACATCTGTCGAGAAAAGGCGCCTCAAGAAAATCATTTCTTTTCTTACTCTAAACCATTTTACAAGATTTTTTCTACAGGAAAAACAATTCGTAGCGAATTTTTAAGCTGACATTTTCAGAATTAGTAGTACTAAGTAGAATAACATCTCCTTGTCTTGGAGTAAGACAAGGAGATGTTATCTCACCTAAATTGTTCACCGCTGCACTGGAAGATGTTTTCAAGGTTCTGGACTGGAGGGGATTTGGCATTAACATCAATGGCGAGTACATCACTCACCTTCGGTTTGCCGACGATATAGTGGTCATGGCTGAGACCATGGAGGACTTAAGTACTATGCTCGATGATCTCAGTAGAGTCTCTGAAGATGTTGGTCTTAAGATGAACATGGACAAAACGAAGATCATGTCGAACGTCCATGTGATACCAACTCCAGTGAAAGTTAGAAACTCTACACTCGAAGTTGTTGACGAATATGTATACCTGGGACAAACAGTCCAGCTGGGTAAGTCCAACTTCGAGAAGGAGATCAATCGTCGAATCAGACTGGGTTGGGCGGCGTTCGGGAGACTACGCAATATCTTCTCGTCCAATATACCGCAGTGTCTCAAGTCGAAAGTCTTCGACCAGTGTGTGTTGCCAGTGATTACTTACGGATCTGAAACGTGGTCGTTCACTATGGGACTCATTAGGAGGCTCAGAGTCACTCAACGAGCGATGGAGAGGGCAATGCTCGGCGTTTCTCTGCGAGATCGCATCAGGAATGACGAGATCCGCAGAAGAACGAAAGTGACTGACGTAGCCCGAAGAATCGCCAGGTTGAAGTGGCAGTGGGCTGGCCATATTGCCCGGAGGACCGATGACCGTTGGGGTCGGCGTGTTCTCGAGTGGCGACCACGCACTGGACGGCGCAGCGTGGGAAGGCCCCCCACAAGATGGAGCGACGACCTTGTAAAGGTTGCGGGTGTCCAATGGATGCGGACAGCTCACGACCGATCTTTGTGGAACTCTCTGGGGGAGGCCTATGTCCAGCAGTGGACGTCAATTGGCTGATGATGAAGTAGAATAAAAGCAAGTAGTAGGTGTAGGTACGTATTAAAAAAAATGTCCCTTCTGAAACTTCCATAAACCTCCTAGGGGACGTATTCTGAGTCCCAAAACCTCACAGGAACGGGAATGCATTTATTTTTTGCCCACCTTGTACATTTGCCATGTTCCCTTTGTATAATTTTATCCCAAACGTGTTTCAAATTCCCACATTTTACCAACTTAGTTTCTACAGTTTAGTCCCTGCCTAGTATACTCTGCCAAACTATATCGTAACTTTATTATAATCTAACTGTAGCCGTACCATGAGTTGGAAAGTAAAGGATACGTAAAGGTGCATGCAGACCAAAAGAGCATTCGCTGTTCTATCCCCCGCTCTACGAAATCAACCAATCACGTTTTTGATTGTGTAGGTAACGATCGAATGAGGGTTTTTGATACTTTTTCTGCCGCTATGGGGAGGTGAGATGGCAGCACTGAGCCGACCGTATAACGAACTGTCAAAATAAATACGCGCATTTAATTTTCAACATATTTATAGGTTTATTTATTCTGAAAACCATTAATTTAGTCATATTGTTACCTGAAATAAATAAATAAAATAGTTCCAAGTCAATTCTCATGAAATTAACAAAGTTATAGTAATTATTTTGAATACTAGTGACTTTGAGCGCCTGTTTTAGAGTTCAATCTTCAGTTCGACGACCATGTATTAGTCGTAATCCATTACAAAATCAATTCTCGTCCAAATAAAATAGAATTTCAATATTTTAGGCCCAGGTGCCTATGAATAGTATGAATCTGACAGCTGTCGAGACCAGGTGCGTACGAAGCGCCGCCTGGTGGCAGAAAAATTATCGAAAACCCTCATTTCGTAGAGTGGGAGGTTAGAATAGCGAATGTTCGCTTGCACCTTTAGATTTTACTCGATACGTACTTAAAGCAGGCAGGCCATCGCGCCCAATAATGTCAGTGTGAGCGCGATAGAATGCATTAGGTATCGAGTAAAACCTAACGTAGGTATCCTTTACTTTCGAGGGTTCTTGAGAAAAGTTGCCAATCGCTAACGCTGAATGGTCAATAGTAAACTAATAGGAAAGAGTGACAGAGAGGGAAAACTACGATACGCTACTAAGCGTCAGCGATTGGCAACTTGGCTAAGCATCCAGCTCATGGTACGGCTACTGGAACTGGAAAACATACAATCGTATATCTGAAGAGTTACGGAATAGCTGTTATTGGTTCTATTTTTTGGCAACCCGGAATCCGCACTAGCGTAGCACGGCCTCAAGAACTGGGTCAAACCAGTTGCAGCTCGGGGTGACTCGGTCGTTTCCGGAGGTGTTCGGGAGGCGTGCATGCATACTGCATTCGTGTGACCGAAGCTTAAGGTGGATTTAGAGTTAGACCAAACGAGCGAATGCTCATTCTATCCCCACTCTACGAAATTCGTTCGTTACACAAAATGTCGTCATCGTCATCGTCATCAGCCTATGATAGTCCACTGCTGGACGTAGGCCTCTCCTATTAACTATGCGTATAAACGCATTAGGAGGTAAATGCCCATAATCGCCACGCTGGACAAGCGGATTGGCGATCGCAGCAATGTGTCCACTATGATGACGCTGCTGCCCATCATCAATATTTATCAAATAGTGGTCAGTGACACTTCAATCCCTTAGTCGACTCTTACGACACCCGCAGGACACGAAATGTGATTCGTCGAAATTCGTTGATATCGTAGAGTGCGGGATAGAATGAGTATTCGCTCGTTTGGTCTAAATCCACATTTAGCCCTTAAATTGTCAATGTTCATCACAATGAACTTAGTCTTCGACCCACTTTTTGTATTCTTTTAAGATAGATTTTTCTGCTCTACACAATGGCGAGGAGGCTAGAACGCTCGATTTTTTTTAATTTGTCAATTTAAGGCTTAGACATTTTCTGGTTACTCTATTATCTGCTCGTATATCCTCTCGTATCTGTCTCTAAAAATTTAGGTACTACTGTAAAATAAATCTTGAAAAGAAAATTCTAATTTCAAATTACATTGGTGATAGACTTCCTTTCGGGTCGTCTCCACAATTGAGGGGATATAGATTTTAACAAAATAGTGGTGGAATTAACCCTTCGTCTGTATTTGATAAGGATCAGTACAATAGATATTGAACTCAAATCAATTCATAATTTGAATTCAAAATCCTTCGCACTGATTCTGGATTTACACCAGCGAGCGAATGCTCATTTTATCCCCCACTCTACGAAATCAACGAATTTCGACGAATTACGTTTTGTGTAGTGAACGAATTTCGCTTGTTTGGTGTAAATCCACCTTTAGGGTCTCAAAAGATCCCGCTACAGAATAAAAAAAAATCTTCCGCCCTCTAGCTTTTGATACATGGGTCCAAAAAAAATAAAAAGAATCACGAATAGTGGGGCTAATAGAATACCTACTTTAAAATAAAACTATTTCGAACATAATCGGCTCAGCCGTTTTTGAATAACTACGGAACCCTACACTGAGCATACTCCTGGCCGGGTTTTTAAATTAAGTACTTAAGGATTGCACTGCACAAGGTGGACTTATGACCTGGTGAAGGTCGCAGGAGTCCGCTGGATGCGGGTGGCTCAGGACCGGTCATTGTGGCAATCTTTGGGGGAGGCCTATGTTCAGCAGTGGACGTCTTGCGGCTGATATGATGATGATGAGTTAAAGATTGGAAAGCACTTGAAACGCTTGGAATATGCCTAAGCTAATGCTTAATCGGAATTCCTCCAGGGTTTACTTAGTGAAATTGTGATCCATATTACAAGTGAACGATTCACCGGTTCGCAATGTCTTTTAGTCGGATGCACAATTTCTTCCGGTCTTATCTAACTGTGATACACAGTGTGGAAATAAAATACGGGTGATAGTAGATTAGAACCAGCCATAGGATTCATTAGTGTATCAGTGATCGGCAAAATTAGTTTCAAATTTTTACAAAACTTGTGGAGCACTAATTAACTATGAAATATTGAAAAATTTCTCGCTTACGAGTTTTGTCTCATATTAGCTTCACAAGATTTGTTAGATTCAAACCCATTTCGTCGGTTGACAACCAAAACTCACTAAGTAACAAATACCTCCTTGAAATAGAGATCGTATCTCAGCTCTGATTCAATACTGACATAAGAGGTTGCTAAGAGTAGTGACAGTTTTTATAGTGAGTTTTGCTTGTCAGCCGACGATTTGACCGATCATTATCATCAGCCAATAATCAGTCCACTGCTGGACAACGGCATATCTCCTATTACTTAAGCGTGTGGATGCATTAGAAGGTAAATGTAAATGCCCATAATCGCCACGCTGGGCAAGTGGGCGATTGCAGTAGTGTGTCCACTCCACTATGATGATGCTGCTGCCCATCATCAATCTTCAATAAATAAATGGTCAGTAACATTTCAAATCCCTTAGTCGACTCTTACTTACGACACCCACGGGAAGAGTTGAAGTGGTGACAATTGTAGTCTTATTGCCGTCACCAGTGTCACCACACAGCCAACCCGCCTATGGTTTGGCCGATCACTGGTAAAGTAATAATTATAAAGTTTTTTTAATGTTTCGCGTTTACTGACCAGGATGCTTAGCCAAGTTGCCAATCGTTAACGCTTAGTAGCGTATCGTAGTTTTCCCTCTATTTCACTCTTTCATATTAGTGCGACAAAGACAGTTAGCTGCCTTTCGTTTACGATTGACGATTAAGCGTTAGCGAATGGCAACTTGTCTAAGCACCAAGTTTGTTTACTATACCGACTGCAGTAGTTCTTACACTTCTTACTTACTTATCTTATCTAACATTAGGTATGACAATTCCATTCGGTGACATGAAATAAATAAAAAAAATACCCAGGATGTGTTTTTTACTTCTCTGGTGTCTCGGCGGTATGGCGGGCATACAAATGAACAGTGTCCTTGGCCATTAACCGTCAGTAACGCGATATGTCTGAGTCTGAATCTTGGAATTTGTATGATTGCCGTCTGGGTGTTCTGCCGTGCAATTCCTAAAACACAGTAACTGACTAAAGTTGATTTTGAGATAATAGCAAAAAACGGTTTTTAAAGTAATATATTTTCCAAGATTTGATAGTTAGAGAGATTTTTTTTAGTGCAAAATGAAGTATTTCAATCATACAATATGATAAATTAAAAAATACATGCTTCTGCTTTTTCTAAAATTAAATATGTGGTTTTTCCGAAATTCTGTGTTTGTACTGCGCTTTTAAAAACAGGGAAAAATATAACAATTACTAATTAAGACACAGTAAAATGACCACTTACTGCAAAATTTTTGCGTGCTTTATAGAGATTGGCGGCATTTTACAGGTTAAACTGCAGTAAAAGGGACTAGTATACTGTAATTTAACTAGTATTTTGATTGAATTTTCCTGCTACGAACTTCATTCACAACAGTAAAATATAGTTTTTTTAAATAAAGTAATTAAAATACAACAAAACTTTGTAACAGCATATCATAACTTTATTATTAAGAAATTCAAACACGCTTATCAAGTTTCATGCCAATGTGTGAAACAGAAGGAAGTAAAAAAGGATTTAAAAGTTAACTTGGAAAACGCAGTTTATTTAAGGATTTGTCGTCAGTAATACAAAAATTAGACAAAAATTAAGGTTTATTACCACATTTTCTTAAGCAATGAAATAACAATCAACTTCAGGTACCATTATCGGTTGTAATCATAGCAAATGGCACAATATATTTAGCCTTACAATGATTTCAATGAGTAAGGTCACGGCTGATTATGGCGTAGCACTTCTACGATTAATTTAAATTAATATAATTTCTTACGTATTTGTGTCACTTATAAATCAAAAAGTCTTTATAATACTGTATACAGCGTGTGTATTTGATACGGGCGAATATTTTAGTGGCGATTACTATCGGACCTAGGGAACCTATTTACATAAATTTATTTTAGAAATTAAGGTATTTTTTTTTTCATACAAAATAATTGAGCCCGCAATGTATTGCATCCACTGGTAGCCACATTACTTAAAGTAGACATAAGTATCTAAACGTCATACGAGTCGCATGTCAGTTGGCATACATTGCTGCTGGGTTGTACGTTAGAAAAATCATTACACCTAATCAACAACAACATTTAACGAAATGGTTATCTTATACGACTCGTAGGATCAGATATTATAGCTGGATTAATTATTCGCCCGTATCAAATACCCACGCTGTATTATACTACAAAACCCTATAAGATAATAAATTGTCATTAATTATGACCTATTACTACAATAGTACTCCGCTCCTGGAGTATATTTATGTATGACACATTATAGGTTTTGCTATGTTTTTTTTGGAGAAAACTAGGAAACAAATTTGCTTCGTTAAAGCACCCTGTTAATAAGATAATTAAACGAAACCTCTTTAGTCAAAAGTCATAATTCTAGAATCGCCGGCTGGTTTGTGGAGGCCTTTAATAATCTACCTACTTACAGTATTGCCGCCGAATCATAATAACATTTTAAGAAAAACTACTATTGACGTGGCATGACAGACAGTATTAAATAAACACCTTGGCATGATATTACATAGGGGATGATTAATTCTTTTTTGTTCGGTAAATGAACACGAAAAAACATGTTTTTTTTTATTTCTTGTGAAAGTTAACTGTTTTGGTGTTAATTAACGTCCCTTAAATATCCGTGACTAATTTAATAAAAACTTATATATTTTGTAGCAATTCATTAAAGAAATTATTAAGAATTTAATTTTATATTTTATGTTTAGCTTTGAATTTAAACTAACATAAATAAATTTGTTAAATGCAGCCGGAATTACCGTATAAGAAACTTAAACCAAAAAGTATGTAGCAATCTTATCGAATCCCAAAACAGGTGAATACAAATTTCTAAATACTCGATTATTGACCGGTATTGGCGGTATTCGTATAATTCATACGTATAATCTACTTCATAGGTTACGGCGAGGTACCGCAATCAAGAAGAAATGTAACAATATTATGACATAACGATGATATTTATATTTTATGGCAGGCAGCAGGCAGACTGCCTGCGACCACGGGTGTAACGTCATGCCCGAAACGTCAGGATATAATTAAACGTAAGTTTACGCGATTAAGACCCGTTTGTCTGTAAAATATGAGTGATAATCGTGAAAGTTTAAATCAATATACGATGATATTTGTTGGCAAGGCATTGCTTAATAAGATGATACCGCCGCCGATGAACCATGATGAACCACCGATGAACCATAACTCGCATAGCAAAATTAAATGTGTACAAACTAAAGAGAAGGTTATTTTTTGTCTTTTAAGAACCTAATAATTAGGTAATAATACCTTTATGTGTTTAACTATATAAGTTTTTATTCGTTTATCAACAGATGACACCTTGGTTGTTTTAAATTGTAAATAGGTCACGAATTATTTTCCTACCTTAAACAGGATGTTCTAACGATATCACTATAAGCCCTCTTCAAGGAACGTCCGAGATCGAACTAACTCGAATTTGCCACTTAAAATAAACGTCTAAATGCAGTTAAAATAGTCAAATAACTTAAAAATACTGCCTAAACTGCAGCCCCTTGGGGTGCTACTGTCCTTTAGCTAGTATTATTGCTATTGAAAGTAATACAACATACAGCATAATGTGTACATTAATAAACTTGTTACTGCAGTTTAGATGGCAATACGATACTTATTTGAAAGGTAGCGTACCGCTGTAAATATCGTTATTTTATTCCTACTGCGTCTTAACTAGTAATTATGCATATTAATCTATGAAACTGGAAACGCAGTACAACACTTTTAGCATAAAAAATGTATACTGTGTTTTAATTAGTTTCTTTATAAACGAGATACTATCAGTTTACATGCTAAAAATCATAAAAATCTACACCTGTACTGCGTTTTAGTCAGTATCAGCCCAAAAACCGTAGCCGTAGACCATTTTACTGCGTTTTATATGGCATTGTGCAGGAAAAACTAGTCACTTACTGCTTTTGGGATTTCGATTTTCCATGTTCCAGTTTTCCAAATTGAAAACCGATCGATTGGGATTATGCGTTTTGATTTGCTGATTATAGATCATCAATAAACCGAAAACCGGAAAATTGGCAGTTACTGTGGTTTAGGAATTGCACGGCAGTGTTATGGTCTTATTTTAGGCAGATTTCACTCACGGTTTTTGGACGTGTAATGAGTTAGGTATCCACCTCATTCATTATCCCATCTCTATTCGCCCCTTTTAAAGAATGATTGCTCATGAGTGTGGTACTATACAGCACGTCCACGTATGAGTTTATTGTTTCTTTTGCGGTACATATTTCTGAAAAGAAATGTACTTTTATGTACTTACTTATATTTTAAAAAAATGTACCTGCACGGTTTTGGCATAGCGAGATACAGGTCGCGGTCATGCTGAGTAGGTACTCCCTGGCACGACCACACCATATTTATAGGTAAATTAATGGTCAAATGAATACAAAACAAATGTACTTACTCAAATTGTACTATCTACAAGATATCTCTATCGCATGAGACTTTATGCACGCATCTTACGCGTCTAAATGTAAAGGTGCGTTCAAACTAATAGAGCATTTGCTGTTCTAACCTCCCACTCTACGAAATTCGATCGGTACACAAAACGTTATTGGTTGATTTCGTAGAACGGGCGCTAGAACAGCGAATGCTCTTTTGGTTTAAACGCACCATAAGAAGATCATCGACGATGTAAAGGGGAAGGTATGAATGCTTCACAAAGTGTTTTTAAGAAAACGTTTTTTTTCAATTGAAAATAAGATGCTACCCCCAACATTCATAATATTGAAGTAAGCACAAATTTTATTTGCTACAGTATTTTGTTTAGGCGCCAAGTCAATTGTTTTTATTTAAAAAATGTGGTAAGTATCGTATTCCATGATTTAGAGATAGAAAGAGTTATATATGTAGTAAAAAAGATAAAGGTAGAATTTATGTGAATTATTTGATAGAATTAACGTGTAAATAGTAAGGTAGTGGCACCATTGTTCGCCGCTTTAAGCCAGTGATCGACACTTCATTCCTAATTCAAATGTCATAGAGTAGTAAATCGATTGTAGCCAATCAAAAGATCAACCTTATGTTAAATAACATAAGGATCATTGTCGATCTTTGGATATCTGTCGATTATTGGTGCCGTTACTACGTGTGGTTAGAATAGCATCATTGTTGTCGTGCTGGGACCGATTTTTGCAGTACCACTCTCATATTTTGATGTGCTTGTAGATTACAATTTGAGTACATTTGTTTTGTATTCATTTGACCATTGATTTACCCATAAATATTGTGTGGTCGTGCCAGGGAGTACCTACTCAGCACGACCACGACCTGTATCTCGCTATGCCAAAACCGTGCAGGTACATTTTTTTTGAACATAAGTACATAAAAGTACATTTCATTTCATGAATATGTACCGCAAAAGAAACAATAAACTTATACGTGGACGTGTTGTATAGTACCACACTGCTGATGATGTGTATCCCAGTAATTGAATTGAGATTACACTTATAGTTGTATATAGAATTAGGTTCGGTGATCCCATGAAGAATTAACATAAGTAGACGTACAAAGCGACTTGTGTTAGTACTACGTATTTATAATAATTTCCATATTTTCCGGTTTTCTATGTTGAGCCTGTCAACACTGGTAGGCAACGAAGAACAAAGATCTACCAAAATCTCCGTTACCCAAAAACTTGATCTCATTATTTCGTTCAATGTTTTTGTAAAATTTTGTTTCTCCCGAATACACACATACATACTTAAAGTGACAGCTCAAACAGCTCATTTTATATTTAGTGGACGTTTATGAAAATAATTAGATATTTTTATTCTACCTACTATTTACAATTTCTGCTGCCGCATCCACCCCGTCAGTGGTGATTCACAATAACCCCTAGCCGCTAACGAAACACGTGAACGCTTGACAACGTTGTAATTTGTAATGTTTTTACGAATTTACTGCGCAATCGTATGACTGTCCCTCATTTTAAAACATTGGCGATTTAGCATATTAACCAATGTAACCAACCATCACTTGAACATTACGCAGTAACTTACTGTTTATGCTTCTCTACAGGGTCAAATCTATCTACCTCCTGTCGTAAAACTCGTAAAGACTAAAACCAGGGTCTATCTCGAGTCGCGTTAGACTAGCCACCTCCCTGTTACACTTTACGTTTGCACTTAAGTGCGACAGAGAGGCACCTCGTCGAACGTTGGCCACAATGTTTCAAATAGCCCCATGTTGCTAAGAAACACTTGAACGTGTCGAGAGTCGAGACTCGTGGCAGAATGTTATTACGAATTTTCTACGCGACGGCACCGCAATCGATTTCGCGTCACGGCAACACTTAAAGCTGTGTTTACACCTGTAAGTTTTTAAACAAAGTTATGTGCAAGAAAAAGTTGCAGATATTTATTTGCAACTCACCAGTGTTGGGCATAGTTAACTATTTTTTGTAACCTAACTACTGATTACGACCAAAAGTAGTTAACTACAACTAGTTGAGGTTACATGAAACTTAACTACAATAATCAAGGTTAACAAAGAAACCGTTAATCATGACTACTGTAATCGATTAGTTATAACTACTAATTACATTAGTCCTAAAAATACACACACAATTTTATAACAGACACACACACACACACATACGAGAAGACTTCCCCTAGAGACTGCCACAAAGATCGGTAGTAGGCCCGAATCTAGAGGACAACCGTAACCTTTACAAGATTTTATAGCTTTTCAGTGAAGAAAAACATCTTGAGGAAACCTGCATATATGTTATGCAACTTATGCACATTTAAGGCACGATTGATGTCGACTTGCGGAAAAGTGCTCAGACTATACAATACCGTATACTTACACGATGTAACACAAGGAATGCGAATAATTTTAGAAGGGTGTTCCTAAGGTCTTAAGAAGTAAAAAATGTTATATTATAAGTTTTTTTTTTCGCAAAAAAATGTGTTTTTCTTTGTTTTGAACTCTCCTGAACTTTAAAAGATATAAATATTGAAAAAGCCATCAATTTAAGTTAACCAAAACTTTTTATTATGATTTTGGAGTGAGACTACATTTTTTTTTATTGTTTGTATGTCAGTTAGAAGGTGTGTCTAGACTAGATCACCAAGTGGCAACACTGCAATCAAAAAGATATTTTCTACTGACTTAGTACGAAATAATTATTTAGGAAAACATTTAAATACTTATCTCTAAAACTAGGCCAAATCCAGAAAAAATTATACACGGTGTTACGCGAGCATTGCGAAAGATTATAACTATGCATTCCAGACCTAGACATCAAAATAAACAAAAAATATTATGAGACCTAATGTCAATTCCACCAAAAAAAAATTTTTTTTTCTTTTTTTTTAGGCCGATTTGAATACTTTTTAACATTTCCAGTACTTTTTATCATGACAAAAATTTGTTTAAATTATTTATTTCAATTGTTTTTTTTAGGTAGAGGTTATTTCGTCAAGTCTATTCGTATTTTTTGATTGTCAGGCAAAAGGTGTGGTAATATTAGAAAACATTGTCACAATCCAAAAGAAGTTAAATGACGAGTTACGTCGAAAAACTTATTTCGAAAAAAGGTTGTTATCTCTGAAACCAAGCCGAATTCAGAAAATTTTATATAACATTAAAGACTCTAAATATGGTCAGAAATCCAGCATTAAAATCTTTCGGAATGCTGACGTAACACCGTGTATAACATGTTTAACCCCTTACGACCTCAAGAATATGCTGTTAAAATTATTCGGATTCGTCATATTACACCGTGTATACTAGGATAAATCGTTAATAACTGGTCATCCTTTACTACTAAAAAATAACATTGTTAATTAAACAGAATTTACTTTTACTATGCTTATATCAAATGATTTCTAATTATATGTTAGCAGAATTCATTTTTAGTATAAAGTTATTGTCACTTATTACCATAGAAACAAACTCAAAGATACCCACCCGTCTTTGAGTTTGGCACATTAAAGAGTTTGCGTAGATATGCAAACCTCCTATCTTGATGTGCCAAACTCCATATTTGTAGTTATAAAAAGTAACCGTGATTGCGATTACAATTTGTATTTAGTAACCTAAATGTTTAACTACTTTTACGATTATTTTATAAAATCTAAAATCTTGATTACTAACTACAAAATGTAACCGTAGTTAGTAATCTGTAGTTAGGTTACGTTTTGCCCTACACTGCAACTCACTCTCACTAATAGTTACATCTCAAATGACTCGTTCACATCGGCCACTTTTACACGATACACGATAATGCTACAATACTCTATGAAATGTCAGTTTATTTATAACAATTGTTATTACGAAAATGTAATAGGTCCTAGGTAATAAGATACTCACTCAAAAATAAGGATTATTAAATGATTTTGAATGATACTTCGCACGATAAAAAAAGATGACGTCGGTTTAATAAATACATCCACATTTCTACATATTATGAAGTATCTTAACACCTTCGTGGATACTACTCCAGACACAATTAAAGAAGCAATGAGATTACGCCTATGGGCGTGTAGTGTCCGCGAAGGTGTTAATATATTCAGCACTGTAATATTTAACCACATCACATCACATCATCAGCCTATCTCAGTGCACTGCTGGACATAGGCCTCTCCTATAAACTATTTATGTACATATGGACGTATAAGGAGGTAAATGCTCATGATAGCCACGCTTGCAAAGCGGATTGGCGATCGCAGGAGTGTGTCCACTATGATGACGCTGCTGGCCATCATCAATCAAGGAATGTTCAGTGACTTCAATCCCTAAATCGACTCTTACGACACCCGCGGAAAGAGTTGGGGTGCAAATGTATTCTTAGGTACCACACGGCCAACTAACTGGATGCTTAGCCAAGTTGCCAATCGCTAACGCTTAGTAGCGTATCGTAGTTTTCCCTCTCTGTCACTCTTTCATATCAGTGCGATAAAGACAGTTCAGCTGCCTTTCGTTTACAATTGACGATTAAGCGTTAGCGAATGGCAACTTGTCTAAGCACCCTGAAGAATTTACTTACGAGTAATATAGAACATAAACCGCCTATCTGAACTCAGCTTTATAGGAACGCGTAATTGGATGGGTTCCCTGAACAAGTACACACGGTTCTGGGATATAACCTGAATTCTCTAGTACTTATAATTAAATAAGTCTAGGTACAGTAGGTATTTACTAAATATTTCAAGTGATTCTAATAGGAGGAGGGGCTACTACGATCTACTAATGCGATTCAGTTTAGGACCAATTGTTTGTTACAAAACCGAAATAAAAGCCTAAAAACCAGCTTGATTATCTTTCAAAAGTTCAAAGTTCACTTGTTAAGATTACTTTTACATCCTCAAGGCGAAATTATTCACTAGAAATATCAGAATGTGACTAAAAAGTTGGTGTTTTAATTTAAAAAAAAACTTATATATCTTGATATCTGGAAAAGAAGTGAAACTACTTGGGAAAAATTATAATAAGAATGGTTTATTTGGTGTTATACAGTACCTACTGACTACTCAGCAAACAAATGCAAACAGTAAGACTTCAAACACCAAAAAGGATGCCACTCAGCATATGTCGTGTCAGATGACACGACGCTGGTTTGCAGGGCACCCGAGCTAAAAGTGAAAATCATAAATAACTAGAAAAATAGGAGATAAAATAAAAAACAAGTGTCGGTAATTAATCGTGCACAATCGAAAATAAACATAGTGTAATAACATAATTATCTAAACTAAATTAGAAGTAATTAACGTCAAATTAGCAGGCAAATAGCTCACTCTAGCCGACCATTGTTAATCGCAAGGGCTTAGCCGCGAAAGTCGAGGGTACCGATTCTATTCCAAGCTTTAATCTACCGATTACGTTTTTTTTAGTATAAACCATCTTTAGCTTTTTAATTTAAACTAAAATTACGATTATAGTTAGAAGAAAGCTGTTGTCATGAAATACTGAAGAACGGGAGGAAATAATGAGGATTTGACAGTATTTACACTAGACTTTTTCTTGGCAACTTATTAAATTCTGAAATCCGGAGAACCAAAAAGCCGCGCTTTCTCGATGAAACCAAATCCCTGTCTATACAGTCGTCTAGATGTTAATATGATATTTCAGAATGTATCTATATCCAAGGCATAAGGAACGAAATCGGTTACATCTTTTTGGAGCCGACGACGTACCACAGAATAAAATTTTCCAAGGCTTTACGTAACAGTTCATTTCTCCTCGTTTACGAAATACAATAGCAGGGGAATCTATTCACCCCAATTTCGGCGGATTCGGGGCGAAATTGAACAGGCTATCAATTCCATTGTCGAAATGTCGCGGTTTTAGTGATACTGATACTTTGTTATTTGTTTTTAGAACCAGTATGTTTTTTACACAATAATATCTACATATGTTAACTGCGATATTTACACGATAAAGGTACCTATTATAGAAACGTTTAAAAGTGTTTCAGTGCCATGCGTGTCCTTTCAATTAAATGTGGTGAAACTATTTTTTACAACATTAAACGAAATATTTACTAAAAGCAAAAATCACGTTTGATGAGGGGCTGCTATAAAACAAAAATATATTTTTTTAACCTTACAATTTGTTTTAATAAGCATTTTTCTTTTAATAGCAGCAACAATAATACGTATAATATCTGTCCTAAGTTTTATCCATACATATTTTCAACAATACCAACCTATCTATAAGACTCATACAAGTATTGGTCATATTAAAAATCACGCTCTCCCAAAAATCTCATATTTGCTACACCACGCGCTGTTACGTACAGTAAAGTGCAAAAATATGGATCAAAAGAATCCTCTTTTATATACCGTGGGCTGTTTACACCAGGCCGATTTTAACAGTGTATTCCTGACCACATTTAGAAACTCTAATCAACTCTAATGTCATGTAAACTTTTCTGGATATCGCCTATTTTCAGAGTTACTTATTACAAATTGAAAAAAAAACATCATTTCGAAATCAATAAATTGTTACTCAGTACAAAAGGTCAGTTTAACGGCGTTGGTGCCATTATAGAGAATAGTCTCATTAATCCTCATAATTAGATGTCAAAAAGTGAAAAATAAAACTATTGGAAAATTAGGTTTTTGTAAAAAAAAATAACACTCATTTTAAGTGCCAGTTTTCTGAATAACATTAATTTACTTTTTATGTTAAATTACATTCAAAAATAGTAAAAAAAATCTCCAAAAGTCATGTAATATTTTTTGTTTGTTTTTACATCAAAAATGCGTGGTTAAAATCTTTCGGGTTATAAGAGCCCATGATGTATATGGTATAACGTTCTTATTATTATTACACAGAATTAAAGTGCACTGAGACAATACTGGAACATATTTTTGAGTATTTTCATATAGGTACACCTTATTTTGCCTTTGACTGTACTTCGTAACCACCATAGCTAACTATTGGCAGTTTAAATCACCTGAATAAGTAATTTTCGTTCCTATTTTTGACAGTGACATGTACAACGTGGCTGACAGTTAGTCGGTAGCCATGGCATTGACATTACATGCTTCGAAGGTTCAAGGCTTTGTCAAAGTAGGTACACCGGTACCCAGTATTTTGACTTGAATTTCATATATTCAGTAAATACCGACCGAGATATATTTTACACTACTGCTGAGAGTGCTGCAGGCTTAGCCAAGATACCATTCTAGAATCGTATACAATAAGCGATAATTAATAAATGTATGAAAATGACAGATTCGTACGAAAAGTCACGTGACCATTTCCATGAATGATTATGGTCACACGTGACCAAGATGCAGGCCTAGCCAAGTTGCCATTCTGCATTCGTATAGGGACGATAACTCGATGAGTCGTGACTTACTGAGGTGTCGTGAAATTTGAAATCACTGAATGAAGAAAAATGCAGTGACTGTTGGACGTAGTTATGCAAAAGGGAACCAACCCACAAGAATTTTTCATTCTAATAACCCCATAAATCAAAATAAATAAGTTTATCTTTGAAATGACAAAATCATGTGGGTTGGTTCCTTTTTGCATAACTACGTCCTGTTAATTTAAAGAAAATACGATAATTTAAATATTTGACACTAATTAGGCCATAATATGCGAGCGTTTTAGTGATTATGTCCCGCTTTATCCATGGTCTAAGCGCCCTTATATCAAGCTACAAAGCGGGTAGTTTTTATTACTAAACTGCTCACATACGAAAATTGGAAATCTGTAGACCATTTGTATTCTTTTAAATTACAACTAAGTAAGTAGTCTGAGGAAAACGCGAGGGATTTTTGGATTTGAAGGCGTAGCAATAGCGTGATTTTTGTAACACTGACAACATTGGTTTGTTTTTTGTTTAATGCCTTGGAAGTGGAACTAATGAAATTTATGTCTTATTCTTCGGAGTTGCATGCATGAACTGGATTTCTACTAGGTTTAGTTGCTAGGTATATAACAAAAAAAAATCTACCGCCATTTTCTACTTCATTTCCGTACAGACTCAAACAGTATTAATGTTTTATACCAAATACCTACCGTGAACCCGTGAATAATCGAACTATTCCATCGAAGTACCCTTTTCATTTTATGTATAGACAAGCTACTGTTGGATAACTTATACTGTGATCATTTAAGTACCTATACCAATTTCCCAGTATTGCCACAGCTACTATCATTTATCAAGTGTATAGGTCAAAGAGCGAATAGATATTTAATATTAATACTGCATTATGTATGTGCATAGTAACAGGGGCTGCCGTGAACCATTTCGTTCGTTTTATGCCCGCCTTCCACTGCGTAGTACGGTCAAACTTTACATTAAACTCGCAAAGCATGCAGTATAGCTGCGTTGTTGGTATGTTGTTAAGATACCATAGGGTACTATAAAACCACATTTTGCAATCAAAAAAAGTTGTGCTAGCTACGTAGTACATGAAAAACTGTGAAATTTACGGTCAATTTTTAGTTTCTGATTTTTATTAAAAAACCTTACGTATTTTGATATCATAAATATGATTGTTAGGAAGCGTTTAAAGATTAATAAATTTCCAATAGGTTGAGCTAACATACATTACCGTAGGTCTTATAGTTTTATGTGTACTGATGCCGATGAAAATGTGGTTTTATACTTATCTATGGTATCTAAACATACCAAAAATGCAGCGATACTACTTGCTTTGCGAGTTTAGGGTAAAATGATGTGCAGTTTGACCGTACTATGCGAGCGGAACGGACTTATTAATGGCTCCGTTTCACGTTCATCGCTCGCTAAGGACTACTATTCAGTTGACGGCTGCGAGTAGGGCTGCCAGTGCCAACTGTCCCGCTATATGCGGGACGTCCCGTTTCTGGGGTCCTAAAGTATGCGTCCCGCAAAGGGTTCGCGCGGGACGCCAGTTGTCCCGCTTTTCAGGGAATACTAAAATACTAATATGAATACGTAAATGAAAGCAATTTAAAATTTCGTCATGTTAATTTGAATGTACCGCGATATCCGTACCAATAGTCCGCAAGCACCGTGCACTGAACACATACTACCAAAGTATGAATGATTGCGATGGGTGCAATAGGTGCATCTAAATTGAACCGATCTGAAATTAAGCATTGTTTTTTAATGTTAATGTCGTTCCCATCCCGCATTTTACAGCCAAGTCCCGCAATTTATTCGCGAATGTCCCGCATATCTGTGGTTTTTGGTTGGCAGCCCTAGCTGCGAGTCACTTTTTCTGTCCTTATGTCCTTTTGTACGCTTAAATCTTTCAAACTACGCAACGGATTTTGATGAGATTTTTTTAAATAGGTAGATTAATTCAAGAGGAAAGTTTATATGTAGGTATAGTACTTAGTCGCTAGTGTTTAATATGTTATACTGCAGCTACCCTAAAAAATACAGCGTCTTCGTCATCGGACACGAACGTAATCAAATTCAAAAACTATTTAGGCATTCTCAACCGCACATCCTCCTTAGTATCGCACTCGACTCGCTTCGAAGCATCTAAAAACTCGTAATTACATCATAAAGATTAATATACTCATATTTTTTGCGTACTAGCTCATTAAGTGTTTATAGATAAACACTGATAGATTGTAAGCCTTGTGTGCTTGGAATAGGGTTCATGAGTGGTCAGTGAATATTGTCGACGGTGGTACCGCTAAGTGCATTTACCTCGCAAGGAAGCTAATATTTGAACTGAATTTTAATAGGGTTACCTTACCTGAGCGTTTGATGCGATTATTTTTGTATGTCAGAAGGACAGCCGAGAAACGGGGGGGCGAATATTTAATTCCTATCTACTTATCGTACCTACTTACAAAGGTGTATACTATGCATGGACGCACATAATCAAACACAAGGTAAATTACAATCTTTTATTATACTGGTTCACAAATGATAAACCTCTGTCGTGAGAAGAACCAGCAAGAAACTCAGACGGTCTTACATTTTCCAAACTTTAAATAATCACAACAAGTACACACTTAAAACAAGACTATTTACAACACTTTAAACTATACTGATAGAAAACGACTGGAGAGTTATAAGCTTGCGTCCATGCATCATTTACTCAACCCTGGAATGCTTTATTCCAACTCTAAATCAAGAATGAATCCCTGAACACTGCGCTAGTGCCCTTTTATACCGTCAACTCCAAACTACCTGCTTCATAGGCGGGTAGATACCAATATGACGTTTAATGTCTACCTGCATGCACCAAGCAAAGAACATCTCAAACAAAACATTGCTTATCGTTTTCTACATTTTATAACTCTTAACAAATTAAATGTAAACATTGCAAATAAGACTATTCTCAATGTAAATAACGGTATTCCGACGTTCAACGACTCGACATGTCGTACACGTCTGCGCCAACTGAAGCATGTCTCCGACACGGCCATACTGACAAGACAAGCGTCCTCGCTTGTATCTGAAACAAACACGTACACCAGTAGTCTTTGTTACCACTCGGTCACTCCTGACCAAATTATCTGTCTACATAAAATCATCTCAACTCAAGAAAAATAATTTTAATCTTTGCAACTGAATTTAGGATCACTTATGGTCAATTAATTACCACCAATTTCAAATCTAGAGCAAACAAGTATCATCTGGCTTTCGTAGCCACATTTTACGTAAAACATTACTGAAAACTTTCGGAGGAACATAATGTCATTCGAATTCGTGTACTACATAACCACACACGTTACGCGCATCCCCAAAGGATCGCCGATTCATCCCTATGACACTACGGTCTCTAAAACGCGACCTCCGCCAGAGCCTGTCGCGCACCGCGTACCCACGGACTACTCACAGGCAGACACAACGGGCTACGGCTACGTTCAAGCCTCTGGTACGGTCGACCCATTCTGACCCCAATCCATAAGGGATAGGAATGAGTACTGTTACATATTACGAAATCACATTTGAAAAAATTTCACACACGATCATTTCACACTTCTCTTCTAAATATAACCTGCTAGAGGATCGTAGGAACATCTTACAATCGTCAACATGACTCTATACACATCCACTACTTTAGCAAGGTACGCAGGTATACCACCAACAGTTATCAGAAATATTGTAAGCAAACTCATCGTCCACGACCTCAGCAATGTACACAGAAAAACAATCTACAGTCATCAACATGTCACAAAACGCCCGTTATCCGAGTAAAGTAAACGGACACGTCTATAACCTTCAGCGTGGTCAACACTTAAATTAACTGACTGACCCCGAGTAAAGTTTGCAAGAATACTCTATAACTCTCAACTCTCAACAACATTGTTGCCAAACTCATCATCCACGACCTTAGCAAGGTACGCAGGAATACCATCTACAGTCACCATTAATACTGTAGGAACACTTCATCTACGACCTCAGCTAGGTACGCAGGAATACCATCTACAGTCACCATAATACTGTAGGCACACTTCATCCACGACCTCAGCTAGGTACGCAGGAACACTGTCTACAATCATCACATGATTGTACGAAAACCATCCACAGTCACCAAACTGACTGTGGGCATACTCTGAAGCCAACTTATTACTTTGCCCAACATACGATTTACAACATTCGTCATCACGTTTGGGATTTTGACAAGACAATGTCAAAAATCATGCCAGTCTTTAGGCAATTAACACCCCGGCTCATTTTTACCCCCAGAACGTAACGGTATACCAAAAATTCACATCTATCATCACGTCATCAAATATCACTCAGTTACATTTCTTGAAAACCAAGTTCAGTTTTACCAATTAAAAGTCAAAATGATTTAAACTAAAGAGTCAATCCCTCGACTCAAACAAAAACGTAAGTTACTCAACCAGGTTACACCATAACCATGCACCTGATTTAATTTCTGTCCATAGGCTTGTTAGGATCCAATAACCCATCAGAAGTTAACCATTTCAGCCGCGTAAGTGCTACTCCTCGCAAAGAGTATACTGCACTTAAAAAGCAGTCCACGTGCACCTTTTACATGCTCCGGAACTTCCGATGCGATTATTAGATCACGCTCAATCCATCGAACTTGCTCTCAGTCCATTGAAAGCTCAAATGACATAAGAACTCATTAAATTTAATAATTACCCTTTCCGCATTTAAAGTAGTTAATAGAAAATTAAATTCCGTAATGCAGTATCATATTTTCTTTAGGTAGTCATTTAACCAACTAAGGGAATTAAAATCAACTTCATTAACATTTGAAACAGACTAGCAAGTCTATCTATGTACTTACTACTTTACTAGCTAGGTAACCGACATAGTTCTACAATAGTAAAAATGAAACACTTCACTTCAACAAAAACAACAAATGGGTTGCAGTACTCACAGCAGTTACAATACTCCAGATGCTACACCGAGCAATAGAGTCTTAACAACCACCTCCATGGCTGTCGGACAATCAAAACGCATTGACCACTTACACCATTAAACCAAACGCACGCCACTCACAGTCGTGGCCGCACTGAGACGGAAAAATAGATCCGATTTTACACCTACGACTACGAATGATAAATGGTGTATGTAGTCCGAGAAAACTGAACCCAACAAAAATGTAAATAGTTTCATTCCACGATTGCAAACTATACGATTGCAAACTATAATGACTAATTCTAGTACCCACCATTTTAATTGAACTAAGGTAGTCAAACTGAAACTATTGACGGTCCAAATAATAAGAAATGATTATCATCATCATCATCATAACCACCATCATCATCACAATAACCATCATCATCATCATAATAACCATCATCAACATCATAACCACCATCATCATCATAACAACCATCATCATCATAACCACCATCATCATCATAACCACCATCATTATCACAACCACCATCTTCATCATAACTACCATCATCATCATAACCACCATCATCATCATAACCATAATCATCATCATCATAATCATCATCATCACCATCATCTCCACCATCATCATCATCTCCACCATCATCATCATCACCACCATCATCATCATCATCATCATAACCATCATCATCATCATAACCATCATCATCATCATAATCATCATCATCATCGTAACCATCATCATTATCATAACCATCATCATCATCATAACCATCAACATCATCATCACCATCATCATCATAACCATCATCATCATCATAACCATCATCATCATCATGATCATCTTATCATCGTCATCATAATCATAATCATCACCATCACCCTTTATCAGAAATTATTATAATAGATCTCAATGCGTTTAATAAAACTTGTCTTTAATAAACTTGCGTAACCTTACGTTATCGCTGTCTAATTTAGTTTTAGTTTTGAATTTCTTGCTCAAGTTTTAACTCTATAGATTCGAAAGGGTAGAAGCCCTCGATGACTCAACAACATTGGTTTCACCAATTTTAGCTCAGGGCTTAAGTAGCTCAACAAAATGTGAACTTCTCACCGGATTGACAACATGTCTACACCACGCGCTGCACCACGTGTTCACGGTAGGCAGCACCGACACCAGCCATCAGCCTCTGGCACGCCGTCGGGACATGATGACAGCAACAACTTGCAGGCCGGCAGCTCGCTCCGATTCACCATGTTGAACTGTAATCATCAAATTGTACGGTATCAGTTTTATGACAGAGATATTTTGCACGCGAGCTCTCAACTTAACCTGATCACAAAAATAAAAAGTTGAGGTTAGGGTATTGGTATCTTTTTCACTTTATATTAAAATAATAATGGGCTTCACTGTACTACAACCAAGGTAATCTCGCAAATAATAAAACGATTTAGGAGCACAAAAACTTAACGTTAAAAACAGAAATGTCAAACTGTTATTTTTTTAAATTAATGCTTCGAATTTCGCATTAAAACAATTGGAACGAAATCTGTCCTTTTATATCCGTTGCTCCAAAAGTAACTCCCGAAGAGCTGGAGTCTTTATTCTCCTTCATTTCCTGGACGTTTCATAAGAAATTGTGGTAGTTTCATCGCACCAGCATAGTCATCCTGAACGGAACTTCTGGCTACTATGAACGTGTTGTTCTTGAAATTGAAACATTCTGAGCTCGTTCCATTGCCACAACATAGTCATCAGTGTCATCACGAACGACATCATCACGAAACATTCTGTAACATAAATTTCACACGCATAGAAAACTTAAAAAACAGGCATAAGAAATCTCTAATCAATTTTTGGTAGACCACAAAATAAAACCACGGGTTACCAGCCCGTATCTCAGAACTGCTAGTATTTCAACAATCAGAAAAGTAACAAGTATGAGCCATGATATTCTTTGAAATTATTTGAATTACTGTTGTTTTTTGAGAAGTGGGTACCTACCCACACGTATTGCAACAATAGAAATTCCATAAAAAAACTAACTTGATATCTCAAATTACGTCTCGAAACAGACTTTGCTTCAAAAGATAAGAGTAGTTTTACACCTTACACCAAATAAAAAGGAACGATAGTTCAACCTTACCGACTGTCGATGATTTCAAACCTTACTCTTTACGTATGGTACATTTACCATCACCACTTATTGTAGGCGATTAGTCAACATCCCACTTTCTGATGTCAGAAGGACAGCCGAGAAACGGGGGGGCGAATATTTAATTCCTATCTACTTATCGTACCTACTTACAAAGGTGTATACTATGCATGGACGCACATAATCAAACACAAGGTAAATTACAATCTTTTATTATACTGGTTCACAAATGATAAACCTCTGTCGTGAGAAGAACCAGCAAGAAACTCAGACGGTCTTACATTTTCCAAACTTTAAATAATCACAACAAGTACACACTTAAAACAAGACTATATACAACACTTTAAACTATACTGATAGAAAACGACTGGAGAGTTATAAGCTTGCGTCCATGCATCATTTACTCAACCCTGGAATGCTTTATTCCAACTCTAAATCAAGAATGAATCCCTGAACACTGCGCTAGTGCCCTTTTTTACCGTCAACTCCAAACTACCTGCTTCATAGGCGGGTAGATACCAACATGACGTTTAATGTCTACCTGCATGCACCAAGCAAAGAACATCTCAAACAAAACATTGCTTATCGTTTTCTACATTTTATAACTCTTAACAAATTAAATGTAAACATTGCAAATAAGACTATTCTCAATGTAAATAACGGTATTCCGACGTTCAACGACTCGACATGTCGTACACGTCTGCGCCAACTGAAGCATGTCTCCGACATGTATAATATTTTAGCGCTTGTAAGGTGCATGCAGACCAAAAGAGCATTCGCTGTTCTATCCCCCTACTCTACGAAATTCGATCGTTACACGAAACGTGATTCGTTGATTTCTTAGAGTGGGGGATAGAACAGCGAATGCTCTTTTGGTCTGGCTGGATGCACCTTTACACTACAATATTCGAATTTATGGCCCTACCGCGAAAAACGAAATTCGTAAATTTCGAGTATTTATCTCTCTCACCCTAATGACGCCTTCGTTTGAGTGACAGAAAAATACTCGAAATTTACGAATTTCTATTTTCGAGTTCAACGACAAAAACTGATATAGGTGTACTATACACAGAGCAATATACATAGACCTACAGTCTTACACGCACGTGCGAAAAAAACAATTCAGTTTTGACAGTGGTGACGTAGCGTCACTCTCTGACTAGTGACAGCTTTTGTATTTGAAGCTGCGTCGAAAAGGTTAATTCAATCGTTTATTTAAAGCTGGCTCTAATATAATTTACACCGGAAATAGATATTGATGCTAACTCATAAATATTTTAAATCGAATTATTTAGAACAAAATGGTCTCACTAAAGGTAGTAAAGGTACAAAGTTGGATGTTAAAAATGTAACCCTCATAAACGCCGAACATTTATTCACTAGGTCGTAAAACGAGCTCTTTCGCCTCCGGTCGCATAAAACCGGTAAAATGTAATAGGCGTGCTCATGATGCGTGAAACTTTGATAAAGGCTTCATACCTTGTAGCCAAGTGTGCCTTATTTTAAAAAAGCGATATACCTATACCTACTTTCCTATAATACAGGGTGATTTTTTAACCACCGGCCAAATTTTAAAGGGTTAATTCTGAGGTCATATTCATGAACTTTTACTTTGGGACCGACGACCAACATCTGATTCGAGAAAAATCGGATGTTCCATACAAACCCTGAGATATTAGTAGACGGAAATGAATGGAACATCAGTTTATTTCAAGTCCATAATATGTATGTTTACACTACCCTAGATATTTTGTTTTTACTGTACCTACCTACTAGTAAATTAATCTTAACATTACCCATTGTTTGTTTATCCATTGTTATAATGTTATGTAATTAATGTTTTATTGTGTTTTTCAGGTAAAATACGTCCATCATGGCACCGGTACTCTTTTTTGTTTGAGGTAATATCGTAATATCATTTAAGTAGGATGTTGTCGTGTAAGTAAGATATAGATGGTTGTTAGTTTTTAGCCACTCTACACTCTATCCAATTGGCTTGAACAAAATTCTGTCAAACTTTTCGCGTTACTTAAACCAAACGGCATAACTTTCAAATTAGAATTTTTTATGCTTGGGATGACAAAAGTTGTCTTCTGTTTGGAGCTGATTTTTTGGCAAATATTGATGGTGCGATATCCATTACTTAAGAATCTTGCTTAACGTAAATTATAAATATTATAATCATATGATTTTCGTAATCTCAGGTCAATATCCCTCTCTAAAACGCAAATTAAAAATAATTCCACAATAACTTGTGTAGACAGCACCATCTCTCTTGCTATACCAGAATCTCGTAAGGGATTTGGTTAGGTGCAAGCATGTATTGCTTGCCCTTAGAGTATGGTCAAAGGTGCCTAGTCTTATTATAAGAGATTGCATCATCATCATCATTACATCATCATTATCATTACCACGGACGTTGGTGAACTAGGTCTATTTCATTGGTAAATATTTTAATTTACTAACTGAAGAAGTTTTTGTGAAGCTCAAACCAAATTATTGTTTTTTTTTACTAAATATTTTGATTTGTGTTTTTATTGTTATATTTATAATCTACTATCTGAACTCATTCACGTTTACTAACATTTATTTTTATTTTGACGTAGCGGGTGAGACTAAGCGCGTTAAGAAATAATTTTACTACATAGTTTTGTAAAAATACACGTCTAGATTGTTTAAAAAACGAATTGTCAAAAAAGGGCGCTGCCTGTTGAACAGGCTTCTAACTTCATTCCCGTAATTGACATGCTCACACCTACAAGTCTCTCAAAAAGAGAAACTTTAAGAAACTCTCTAAACTTAAGGCTTCAAGACTCTCAATTCAAAGAAACCTCAACAGGGCTTCAGAATATCGAGTGATCGGTATAAAAACCGTCTGAAAGTTATGACGGATGAGATTAATGATGTGACGTGCCCATCCTGCGCAATTTGTTAATTTGGCATGAGGATGGGATGCCACAAATTAAAGTGTCGTAGTAATTCGTTTTAATGTAAGCAGGGGGGCTTAATGCAAGATGTGCATTCCACGAGAATATCACTTACGAAATACTTTTTAAGTTTTTATGGCAGCTTACTTACCTGTAAATCTCAGGAATATACTGCCAATGTGGTAGCTAACCCGCTTGCCCAGCGTCGCGATTATGGGCATTTGCCTGCGTCTAACTATACGCTTGGGTAATAGGAGAGGCCTTTGTGAAGCAGTGGACTGATTATAGGCTGATGATGTGATGTGTAGTAGTTAAGTAATGAAATTATGCGGTGTCAGCATTTTCAGAAATATTGAAACGGCATTTCGTGAGGGACTTTTTCGTGGAATGCTTCAAAATAACAAAGTTTAATCGGAACGGCGGCGCTCAAAAATCCAAAATGTGTGGAAATGACAGACCGAATAAACTAGTAACGTGACGATTTCGATAAATGAAGAAGAGACAGAAGTTGAGATTTACAATACACAGAGATAACAAGATAGTTATAAATATCCGAACACAATTATTTGTAAACGCGTTACATACATGTTCTAATCATCCAACATTGACAAGCACCTTATGTATAATGTTTGTGACGATGAGTGTTGTACTATTGGGTTACAGTCAAAGACAAAATAAGGTGTACCTACACAAAAATTTTCAAAAATATGTGCACTCTAACTCTATGTAATACCTACGTCGTAACATATTTATGAGCGGATTTTTTCGATACCTATTTTTGCACTTGACTGTACGAAGTTAGGTTTCATCATAATCAGAGGAAAAGTTCGTTTTTAGGGTTCCGTAGCCAAAATGGCAAAAACGGAACCCTTATAGATTCGTCATGTCCGTCTGTCCGTCTGTCCGTCTGTCCGTCTGTCACAGCCGATTTACTCGGAAACTATAAATGCTACAGTAACGAAATTTGGTAAGGATATGTGTTATATGAACCGCTACAGGATTATGATACTAAATTGTAAAAAAAACCATTGGGGTGGGGGCCCCCCATACATGTAACTGAGGGATAGAATTTTTTTTTTTGTTGTATATAAGCGTGTGGGGTATTAATAGAAAGGTCTTTGAAAATGATATGAAGGTTTATAAATCTCATGTTTATTTAAGCAAATCGTTTTCGAGATATCAGCTCTCAAAGTCTGAAAAATGTGTCCCCCCCCCCCTCTATTTTTTAAACTACGCAATATAAAATTCTAAAAAAAATATATGTTATGCACATTAATAAACTCTATCAACGATTTTTGGTTTGATTAAATTATCTTCTATAGTTTTTGAGGTAGGTTGATTTAACTGTATTTTTTTATAATAAATCGATAATGGTACGGAACCCTTCGCGCGCGAGTCCGACTCGCACTTGGCCGGTTTTTTTAATTATATACAGTTTTTAATACAATATGTATGATATCTACATATCATACATATTGTATTAAAAAGAATAGCGTAACTTCTTTGAGAACTAAGAAAATGTAACACCTTAAAAACTTTTCGTGACTGAATCCAGAATGCAGTGCTGTTTCATTCTATTTTCATAGCCAGAAAGTAAGGCGGACAGCGCGCGAGACTACTGACTGAATCTACTATAAAATATACAACTACAGTATTTAAACTTACCCCGACCGCTTACACTTAACAGCTTTCATACAAAGTCAAATTATATACATAATTACTATGTGATACATTTGATATGATACCTCAATATAATATAATATTGGGCTGAAAAATAATAGGTCACCAATAATATGTGAAATAATTTCTGATTAGGTAAGAGGAAAATCTTAATATTTTCTACGGTTACCGCGAGGATTACACATGAAATAAAACTATGAAAACGGATAAACTCGCGTATATTAACTACCTAATTTTAACTTCATTCCGACGTTTAGAACACTTTACAGGGTTCGTGGTCTGAGGAAAATCTTGTTTATTTTTATACCTATAGGAATAGGAAATATATGACGTATTTCAATTTTCTCCTTTGTTTCTCGTACCCAAACTGATATTACATAGTTAGTGCACAGATTGTATAGGTAAACTAAATACGAATATAATTTGGCGTCGTATTATATACGTACTTATGCAGAATAATTTCGTTCTAGCATCAATGGAATACCGCTAATTGCGTCATTCAATTAGTAGGGTCTTATTGAGAAGTCAGAATAGATACGACGTTTTTCATTTTTTTTATCTACAGGAATATCATAATTTCCCTGTTATGTATTCAGAAGCGGTAATGTAATGACCTATATTAAGAGACCGGTGTCTGTGGCTGTATCATAATGTTAACATTAAAGTACAGGCAGAGTACAAGTGCGTCATAATGTTGACATTAAAGTATCGTCGTCATGATATTAATTTTAACATTATGAAGTCAACTTCATTTTGTTGTTTTTTTTTCAATAAATATTTATTGTAGGATCCTTACACAAATTGAGTGATTTCAACTGATTTGAATTTTTATATTTAGAGGTAATTACTTAGTGGATATCAATGAAAATAAAGGTAAATTGTCATTCTAAACTAATGATATGGATGTAGATAAAGTTATGTATGTGACTGTACATAATTAGGCATTAAACACTCGTGTGATCTTATTATGAAACTCGCCTACGGCTCGTTTCATAAAACCACACTCATGTTTAATGCCTCTTATTATGCGCCAGCCACATAAATAACTATTTCGTTTCGATATCGTTCGTTCAGATGATATTTAATGAAATACCTACCCGAGTAAAAGTCACGTTGGTTATTTGACGTAAAAGCAAGTGAAAAAATATGTATCGAAACAATCCTCTTATAAATATGTTACCTTCTTATTACGCAAAATTAAAATGCACTGGGACATATTTTTGAGCATTTTATATACACCATATTTTACCTGTGACTGCATAGCGTTTATATTAAGATGAAAAACTGTTCTCTTACACTTTCACCGTGACAAAGCCTGAGTAAGTCGACCTGTAAAATTTAGTGGCTTGCTTCAGATTTACTGCCTCGGCTCTAGCTACAGAGCTAGTCTTAGGGTATTACGTAAGGTGAGGTTAACTGCTAGCACGTTGAAGATGGTGTCAGATCTATGTAGGTTTGTAGGTCACAGTATCTGAATATGGGTTAATGAACTTGCTTTTGAGGGTATACATTGAAATTTTTTATTAGGAGCCGAGTAGTGTCCCACTGCTTATGAAAGACCTCCTAAAATTATTTCTTTCCGATTTTGTACACTTTATCTTCATGCTTTTTAAAACACCAATCTATATATATAAAAGAAGAAGCTCCCTTATAAAGATGCACGCACAGCCTAAACCCCTGGTCCTATAGACTCCAAATTTGGCACGTAGGTTCCTTTTATGGTGAAGACGAGCACTAAGAAAGGATTTTACAAAATTCACCTTCTAAGGGGTCGAAATGGGGGTCCAAAGTTTGTATGGCGAAATAAGATTAGTTGAAATATTTGATTCAAAAGATTCAAAGATTCAAAGATTCAAAGATTTTATTTGTTCAACATAGGTAAGGAAGGTGAAATGTACAGGTATTTGATCCGAAACTTCGCAAGAGTATTCTTTAAAGTAATTGAGTAAAGGTATGTTAAAGGTTTTTTGAAAATTCAACCCCCGGAAAAAGGTAAAAAGGGTGACGAAGTAAAAAAATCAAGTTGGGTATCGTTTCTATGGTTTATCGGGACGTAGATCACGAATACAATAACGATTTTCAATTTTAATGCGGCGGACGTGAAATACTATGTACACGGTTATGGTGTAATGGGGTAAAATTCGAATAATATCAATATAATTTTATTATTTATCTTTTATCTATCTATATATATAAACTAGTTTTTTGCTCTGTGCGCGAGGCCCAAGGACCTCGCGGGCCTCTCTTTTTGTCGACTGAGGTCGAGGCCGCGGAGATGTGTTTTTTATTTTCTTTAATTTTTTTATTATTGTTTTTGTATTATATTTTACTTATGTCGCAGTTGTTGGGCTTTTGAGCTGGACTCCTGCAGCTCGGCCTTCGGCCTCGCGAGCTGTCACGCCTCTGAGGGACGCTTCGGGCCTTCGGCCCTACGCGGAGCTCGGCCTTCGGCCTTCGCAGATTGTCGAAACGAATCGTCGGGCCTGCGGCCCTCCGATTCGTTTTTATGTTACACTTTTTCATTGAGTAGCATGGGGGTTCTGGTCTCAAGCAGCTCGGCCTTCGGCCTCGCGAGCTGGCGCGCCTGTGTTGGACGCTTCGGGCCTTCGGCCCTACGCGGAGCTCGGCCTTCGGCCTTCGCAGGTTGTCGAAACGAATCGTCGGGCCTGCGGCCCTCCGATTCGTTTTCATGTTACACTTTTTCATTGAGTAGCATGACTGCGTTGGACTCCTGCAGCTCGGCCTTCGGCCTCGCGAGCTGGCGCGCTTGTATTGGACGCTTCGGGCCTTCGGCCCTACGCGGAGCTCGGCCTTCGGCCTTCGCAGATTGTCGAAACGAATCGTCGGGCCTGCGGCCCTCCGATTCGTTTTCATATTACACTTTTTCATTGAGTAGCATGGATGCGTTGGACTCCTGCAGCTCGGCCTTCGGCCTCGCGAGCTGTCGCACCTCTGAGGGACGCGTAGGGCCTTCGGCCCTACGCGGAGTTCGGCCTTCAGCCTTCGCAGGTTATCGAAACGAATCGTCGGGCCTACGGCCCTCCGATTCGTTTATATGTTACACTTTTTCATTGAGTAGCATGGATGCGTTGGACTCTGGCAGCTCGGCCTTCGGCCTCGCGAGCTGGCGCGCCTATGTTGGACGCTTCGGGCCTTCGGCCCTACGCGGAGCTCGGCCTTCGGCCTTCGCAGCTACGAAGCTTCGCCTTCGGGCCTTCGGCCCTCAGGCTCAGCTTATATAGTTACTCAGATTTTATTATACGTAGAAAAGCTTTATTTTCTCGCAGCTCGGCCTCCGGCCTCGCAGGCTACCGCGCCTGTATGGGACGCTCCGGGCCTTCGGCCCTACGCGGAGCTCGGCCTGCGGCCTTCGCTGGGGTTCGAAGCGAACCGTCGGGCCTGCGGCCCTCCGGTTCGCTTATTAAGACAGTTAGGAAGGGCAGTTTCACCGCGTGGGCTCGCCCGTCGGGCCTTCGGCCCTCGGGCTCGCGCGGAGAGCACCTCGATCGTGACGCTCCGGGCCTTCGGCCCTACGCGGAGCTCGGCCTTCGGCCTTCGCGGGCTTGACGCCTCGCCATCGGGCCTTCGGCCCTCAGGCTCGGCTTATTAAGATACTGGGGTTGTTGAACGCTTGGTAGCTCGATTTGCTCGGAGCTCGGCCTTCGGCCTCGCTTTAAATTACTTGGAGGTGACACGCTTGGGCCCTCGGGGTGAAGCTCCGGGCCTTCGGCCCTCCGCAAGGTCGGCCTTCGGCCTCCCACCATGAAGCTCGCCCTTCGGGCTCGCTTAACATAGATTTATATTGGTTCTGGTAATGTTTCGGCCCTCCTGCAGCGAGGCCTTCGGCCTCGCCCAAAATTACTGGGGTTCGGGACCCCCATGGGCCCCGGGAGTGAAGCTCCGGGCCTTCGGCCCTCCGCGGGGTCGGCCTTCGGCCTCCCGGCCTGAAGCTCGCCCTTCGGGCTCGCTTAACTTACTTGGGATTTTGACTTTTTGTTCGGGGTCGCCGCCATCTTGGATTTTTTTCAAATTTTTTTTTCAGATTATTATTCCTGGGCCCAAATAATGCCCGCATGCCAAATTTCAGCGCAATCGGACCATTATTTCGAAAAATCCATACAAAATTTTTTTTGTGCAAAAAATCTGAAAAAATTTTTTTCGGAATCTGGAGAGCCCAAAAGTCATGCACAGCGATTTCCGGCTCAATCGGATGAAAAAAATTTTTTCGAAAAAAAAAAAAAAATTTTTTTGCAAAAAATTTTTGCCCACCTGACAGCTCTTGGGGTCCTCTATGACATTTGGTCGAGCACCCCCCACCTATCTCCCCCCGTTTAAGAGTTCCCATACAAACTTTGACGGGCCCTACGGCGGCCATCTTGGATCCGAGAATCACAAAAACACTTTTTCTTTAATCTATGACCCTCAGAGATTCTACCACAAAAAAATCAGGCTCCAAGGACCATTTTGAAAATTTGGTGCAAATTTTTTTTTTTTTTTTTTGCAAAAATTTTTGTGGCTTCAATAACTGTCAGCAGTTCCCTATGACATTTGGTCGAGCACCCCCCACCTAGGTCTCACCGTTTAGCCAGGCCGTTGAACATTTTTTGACCAGGAGGCGGTAGACCCAAATCCATATTTTTCTGGACCTACAAATTTGCTCCTCTATACAAATGACAAAAATTTTTTAGCATTTTCTTTACCGTTTGGAAATAAAACCTATATATGGGAAATCAGTCGGGATGCAGCTATAATAATATTAAAGAAGAAGCTCCCTTATAAAGATGCACGCACAGCCTAAACCCCTGGTCCTATAGACTCCAAATTTGGCACGTAGGTTCCTTTTATGGTGTAGACGAGCACTAAGAAAGGATTTTACAAAATTCACCTTCTAAGGGGTTGAAATGGGGGTCCAAAGTTTGTATGGCGAAATAAGATTAAATAGTTGAACTATTTGATCCGAAACTTCGCAAAAGTATTCTTTAAAGTAATTGAGTAAAGGTATGTTAAAGGTTTTTTGAAAATTAAACCCCCGGAAAAAGGTAAAAAGGGTGACGAAGTGAAAAAATCAAGTTGGGTATCGTTTCTATGGTTTATCGGGACGTAGATCACGAATACAATAACGATTTTTAATTTTAACGCGGCGGACGTGAAATACTATGTACACGGTTATGGTGTAATGGGGTAAAATTCGAAAAATATCAATTTAATTTTATTATTTATCTTTTATCTACATATATAAAAGAAGAAGCTCCCTTATAAAGATGCACGCACAGCCTAAACCCCTGGTCCTATAGACTCCAAATTTGGCACGTAGGTTCCTTTTATAGTGTAGACGAGCACTAAGAAAGGATTTTACAAAATTCACCTTCTAAGGGGTTGAAATGGGGGTCCAAAGTTTGTATGGCGAAATAAGATTAGTTGAACTATTTGATCCGAAACTTCACAAAAGTATTCTTTAAAGTAATTCAGTAAAGGTATGTTAAAGGTTTTTTGAAAATTCAACCCCCGGAAAAAGGTAAAAAGGGTGACGAAGTGAAAAAATCAAGTTGGGTATCGTTTCTATGGTTTATCGGGACGTAGATCACGAATACAATAACGATTTTTAATTTTAACGCGGCGGACGTGAAATACTATGTACACGGTTATGGTATAATGGGGTAAAATTCGAAAAATATCAATATAATTTTATTATTTATCTTTTATCTATATATATAAAAGAAGAAGCTCCCTTATAAAGATGCACGCACAGCCTAAACCCCTGGTCCTATAGACTCCAAATTTGGCACGTAGGTTCCTTTTATGGTGTAGACGAGCACTAAGAAAGGATTTTACAAAATTCACCTTCTAAGGGGTTGAAATGGGGGTCCAAAGTTTGTATGGCGAAATAAGATTAGTTGAACTATTTGATCCGAAACTTCGCAAGAGTATTCTTTAAAGTAATTGAGTAAAGGAATGTTTAAGGTTTTTTGAAAATTCAACCCCTGAAAAAGTTAAAAAGGGTGACGAAGTGAAAGAATCAAGACGGGTATCGTTTTTATACTTTATCGAGTCGTAGATCACGAAAACAATAACGATTTTAAAATTTAACGCGGCGGACATGAAATACTATGTACACGGTTATGGTGTTATGGGGTAAATTTCGAAAAATATCAATATAATTTTATTATTTATTTATATATCATGTTCATTTATGGTTCTAGAGATTCCAAATATAGTGCGTAGGTTTCTTTGAGGGTGTAGGGAAGCTCTAAAAATGGTTAGGTCAAAATCCACTCCCTAGGGGGTGCGATAGGGGTCCAGGGTTTGTATGGCGAAACTTGATCAATTAAAATACCTATTTCATCCCAAATTTCACAGGAGTATCCCTAAACATAAATGAGTAAAGACGTGTTTTAAGTTTTTGAGAAATCAATCCTTGAATGTTGTAAAAAGGGCAAACAGTAAAAATCAACATGGATATCGATTCCACGGTTTATCAAGTCATTGTTCACGAAAACAATAACGATTTTAAAATCTAACAAGGCGGACGTGTAACACCGCTTACCCTGTTATGGGATGGAATTTGATAATCTATCTATCTATATACATAAAAGAAGAAGCTCCCTGACAAAGATCCACGCACAGCCTAAACCCCTGGTCCTGGAGATAATAAAGTTCTTCATATGGAATTTTAAGTCAAAATTGCAAGAAAAGTTCGCCATCTTGAGTTTAGGCATTAAGTTTAATACGACCGTGATAAAAATTTATAGAACGCAGCCGAACCACGGGTAAAAGCACCATCCGCCACACTTAAATCGGTTAAGGCAAACGCGCGATAATCGCGGGAAAACATGGGTTATTCCCACCTGTTACCACCAACTTGACACCAGTGGTAACAACTGGGAATATTTTTCCCACCTGTTACCACTGGGAACAACTGGGAATTAAAATTCCCAACTGTTACCACCAAACTAATTAGTGGTAACTACTGGGAAAAAGAATTCCCAGTAGTTACCACCAATTAGTTCAGTGGTAAGAGATGGGAATTTGAATTCCCAGTAGTTACCACTAAGTTAATATTTAGTCCTATTGCAATAGGATACCTAGTAGCCATAAATTCTGTTACACAATGGTAAGAATTTCCAGAGACTATAATTATTATAACATATTATACTACAAATAAAGACGAATTACACTGATTTTTTATTCAAAACAAGAATATTTCAATATTTCATTTTTCGTGTAAGTACCTAAAACCTTGTAAGGATTGAGATTCGTAATCACTGTAATCAGTTAAAACAATACGATGAAAATTTAAAGTTATCCCTTCTACGAGCCGGTCACCCGTCATCTCTTTTTATCTGCCGCTGTGATAATCAAGTCAGTTCACTTACAAGCGTGTAAGAAATAAGTGCAAGTATGGACACATTAAATTTTATTAAAAGAGGGCAAGGGACAGTTTTATTATACGGAGGTTATGAATATTATGTAAAACGTAAACATCCATCTGGTCTATTTGTGTGGGTATGCAAGGAACGGACAACAAATTCTTACATGGGTAAATAAAAGAATAGAAATGCTCCTATACATAGTTTTTAATATTTTTGGTTCAGATTCAGAGTAGGTAATACTGACAACATATTTTTAAAAAAAGTTGAAAAAATATTTTCAAAAGTATTCATGTTTTAGTAAAATTCGATGGTTAATAATATATTTTATAAATAAAGTAATATTCATAAAATTATTGACATTTATTTATTCAAGATAATAAATTACGCTAAAAACCATTAAATTAATTAAAAAATACCTAAATAATACAAAATCTGACGCATTTATAAAAATAAAACACTTAAACCTATGAAATATAACGATAATATAAAACTAATTAAATATAGTGAATAAAACTATCTAACTTAAATTATTCGAAAAGTCCGCCACGAGTTGTACCTGGAGCGAAGGTACCCATCACACTAGCAGCGTTACCACGTTGAATGGCGATGGATAACCTTTGCACCAGGTACACCCCCGCGCGGGCGTCAGATCCCCTCTCCCATATACGACGTCCAACTTCTCGGATGAACGAAATTGCTTCAGATCCCCAGCATCCAGTTGTTTCAAATGAAAGAGGCACAAAAAAGTAACTATTGCACAATGTCATATATTTTTGTCGCTTTTTTAACGCGGCAAGCTCGGCAGCGGCACCAGCGGTTCGCACTGTTCTGCTTAGATGTGACGCAGCAAAAGTGCTCACACACGTGGCGTCCCAAAGCAGACATTGTCCCCTCTGCCACGGTACTAAAGTTAGTCCGTCAGGGCGTTTACCATCGGTGCGACAGAGACCTGGAGGCTCTAGGACACACGGGATATTGGCGGAGATTAGGGCCCTCCGGACGATATCATTTAGAGCGTGATGCCGACTAAATCTTCCTGAACAGCGACAGCAACTCAGTGCGTGATGGCCATTCGCTTCCACCATGGACCCGCAGATGCATTGGTGGGGTATACAAACATCGCAGCCCAGGCGGAAAGCTACGGCCACACGCATTGAGTCACTGTCGAGTAGTGTTCCTAGGTGAGGTGCGGGCAAAGCCTGCAACCACGCTCCGGCTTCTGGTCTTGATACCGCCTTGAGTCTAGCTAAATCTACACCCACGGCAGCGGCAATGAGACGATCC
The DNA here is from genome assembly GCA_025490895.1 of Thaumatotibia leucotreta. Lineage (NCBI taxonomy): Eukaryota > Metazoa > Arthropoda > Insecta > Lepidoptera > Tortricidae > Thaumatotibia > Thaumatotibia leucotreta. The sequence continues at coordinate 49,493 of JALPQI010002202.1, forward strand.
AGTTCTCTCTTGGCACCAATGTCATCCCAGGCTCTTTGAACCTGCGGATCCTCAGGTATGGCGGCAACCGGGTCTCGTTGTGTCCATTTGGTCATTGCATCAGCCAAAAAGGGAATGGCTACAGTGTCATCGTGAGAATGTAAAATTTTAGAGACCAGGCTACCGACGCCATGTCCCGATGCGAGAAATGCAGGCAGTCCCACGTCCCCTGCTCGCCGTAAACCTAAGCCTCCATGTCGTATGGGCAAAGAAGCTTGACTCCAGTGATCATCAGAAAGTGATACATTCAGAATAATTTCTGCGGTGTCCTTTAAAGCATTGTCAAAAGAAGATACTTCAGCCGGAAATAACCATGTTGGGGTAGTTCTTAAGAGATACATTATTTTTGGGACCGCAAAGCACATTCTTAGTAGGACCAGGGCGACATGGGCGCCGATATTATTAAGACGCTCTTGGACTAACAAAATGAGCCGCCTCCTTGTCTCCATAGCCTCTGGAATAGCCTCTGTGAATATCGGAGAGCCCAAAAGGTAAAACGTGCTGCGTGACAATTCTCTGAGGCCAGGGAGGATGGATGTGAAAGACGCTAACAGTGATGAGGAAGCGGGTCCACAGCAGAACAATTCACATTTCGACGCATTTACTTCCAGTCCCAACTCTTTAAGACGAGGAAGAAGTAGGGCCAAATCTTGCTTTACAATGTCTGGCTTGCCACCCAAAGTTCCGTCGTCAAGGTACCAAGCATTAAGAGGTGACCTTAAAGATTGTATGGCCTTATGAACGGCAAGACTAAAAATAAGCGGCCCCAGTGGATCTCCCTGCTGCGCCCCCACCTGAGAAACTATCAGGGAATTATTATAAAATAGGTTGGATGGAGAGTGGTAAACTTGATAAAGGAAGGGATATAATATAGGTATCTGTTCTTCCACTTCACTCAAAATTACATCTCTTTCAACTGAATTAAAAGCATTTTTGAGGTCTAATTTAATGATGACGCAATCGGTGTTATTAGGCTCTACTGCAAAAGTACGTGTGGCGTGAATGGCAGCTTCGCACCCTTTTTGTGTACCAAAGCCTAGTTGGTGGGGCTGGAGGTAACCAGCCATCCGTTCCCTAACCGCACGGCAACCCAGTTTGGCAACTAAACGGCGAAAGGTACATCCTATAGCAATTGGCCGTATGCCTCCTTCTTTTTTAGTTAAGGCGCATAATGACGCACCATATAAATATGGAGAAACTTCCGGGTTAAGTTGCCCACTCAGCAAAAAGTTGCAAAGCTTAACAATACTCTCTAGCAATCGTTGCCCATTGTCACCGGCAGAGCTCGCGGTTAACTCTTTCAAATGGGCTGGTCTAATACCGTCTAAGCCCGACGAGGAGCCGTTGTGAAATGTCCCTAAGGCTTGAACCACATCATCTAAATTGACATTTAAGGCTTGACAGGATCTATTTGGCTCCCGAGGGAAGGTTAGAGGGCGGGAGGGCGATGGGTGTTTCGACTGCAAGGAAGCAAGGGTTTCAGTACCCGGAGGTGCTATCGAGTCGTCTGACATCAACAGGCGAGCGGCCCCTCGTACATCACCCTCGAATACTTTGGACTCGATAGTCCTCAGTACAGACGGCATGTGCCGGGAAGTATCCAAGATTCCTAGGGTTCCAGAAGAGCTCGGTAAAGAACCAATTGCAAGTATATTACGCTTCACTTTAGTAGTGAGATTGCCAGGACCCTCTAAATTAGGTGCTCTAAGCGCCGAATATGCAAAAGTTAGTAGCGAGCACCAATCGGTAGTTTCATTAGTCTCAATGCACTTATTAATAATGTTACACAATTTTTCCGCTGCCAGGTTTCTTGCCCCTTTTGGTACATGACGCAGCACCGGCACGGATGTTTTAAGGGCGCTGAGACTGTCAAGAGTAAAACCTGATGATTGCGTGACCTGTGTAGTGACGTGGCTGAGTTGACTGGGCTGACTACTGGAAGTTGCGCGTGCAGACGAAGGCTGGTGGCGCTGACGAGCGGCGTGAGCTGCGTCCTTGTGTAGGCGACCAATATGAATTTTAAGGCCGTGTGATGTAAACTTCCGAGTTGATGTGGGGCAATGAGGACAAGTCAGTATATGGGAAGGGGAACTCATTATGTAACATTAAATTAGAATTATAAACTAAACACTTATAAAAAAAATACAGCTAAACGTAAATATATGAAATACACAGTAAATTAAAAAACACTTCTGTCCCGGAACAATCCTTTTATACTCACCGATGAGTTTATAGAGTCGGTCGGTACACTTTTCAGTTTTATATTATCGGGAACACAATATCACTTCTTTTAATAAGAATATCAGAAAACAGAATAGCATTTAATCTATGCACTAAAATAATTTTGTTCTTGTAAATACTAATGACAAGCAGCTGTCATGTCGCCACAGCGCAGAGAATTCGTGGCGCTCGGGCTGCGGCCCCGGCAGCGGCACGGAGGTTACAACACTTGCAGCCTGGGTTGTACAGCAAGGTAGATCAGGGATAATGATGATAATGTATATTATGAGATTTCACTGAAAAATATGTAATTTTCATTTCATAACCATATTTGCCGGATGCTTGATTTTAATTGATTTTATTATTTCCGGAAGCTTTATAATGCAATTGACCGCTAATTTTGATTTCGGGTTTTCCAAAAGATAGTATAAAATGATTTTATTTGGAGAAAATTTGTTTTCTTGTTTGACATTTGTGAGTGGCCATTTGACATTACATTTGACATTATTCATAAAATTAGCTCCTTATTAATAACTGGCAAAGTATTTTATGTATATTCTATTAAAAACAAGCACATTACTAGTGAAGTACTTGGTGGTAACAACTGGGATTTATTTTTCCCAGTAGTTACCACTAAAGTGATTGGTGGTAACTAATGGGAATTATTTTTCCCAGTAGTTACCACCAAATATTTAAGTGGTAACTAGTGGGAAAAAAATTCCCAGTAGTTACCACCAAGTACTCTGGTGGTAACAGGTGGGAAAATAATTCCCAGTTGTTACCACTGGTGTCAAGTTGGTGGTAACAGGTGGGAATAACCCGAAAACATTAACACGCAGTGAATAGATGTTAGTACGCGGGCGAAGCCGCGGGTAACTGCTAGTAATTATGATAATCTACAACAATTACAAATCGATCGTCATTACGATAATTTCGCCGATTTATAGGTAGAACCAACATTTTCTTGAGAAGACTGTTTGCAAAAACAATTTGAAGGAAATAGTTGGGTCAGCAATAAATTATCATAATTAACAGCCGTAAATTAGTGCAGCACAATTCAAACCCTTAATCTACTCTTACGACACCCACGGGAAGACTTGGGCTGGTGACATAAAACGTATTTTAACTGTCGTCACCACGCGGCCCATTACATATCTAGTATAGGTAGGTAGTACCTACCTTCGTAGTACCTACTAGGTACTCGGCCTCCACTATGAAGTCAATCCTGACTGCTGTCAGTTTCATAGATTACTTACCTGTCAACAATGTCACTTTTTGACACATAATGTATGGAAATGACAGGTGCCAGGGCAGGCCTGCATGCTTAGCCAAGTTGCCAATCGCTAACGTTTAGTAGCGTATCGTAGTTTTCCATCTCTGTCACTCTCACATATTAGTGCGACTAAGACAGTTAGCTGCCTTTCGTTTACGATTGACGATTAAGCGTTAGCGATTGCGTTGTCTAAGCATCCTGCTACCGCGAACATCGAAGTTCGCAAATTTCGGGGTTTTTTCTCTGTCACTCTAATGACACTTTCGTTTGAGTGACAGAGATAAATCTCCGAAATTTACGAACTTCGGTGTTCGCGGTAGCAGGCCAGGGTGCTTAGACAAGTTGCCAATCGCTAACGCTTAATCGTCAATCGTAAACAAAAGGCAGCTAACTATCTTTGTCGCACTAATATGAAATAGTGACAGAGAGATAAAACTACGATACGCTACTAAGCGTTAGCGATTGGCAACTTGGCTAAGCATCCTGGATTGACTTCATAGCGGCGCGGCGGTTGAGTATAACCACCAATAGTCTGATTATGATTGCATTGTGTTTATTGCATATTGTCTCCATAATTTCGCTTTTGCTCTGTCAAATGGAATGTAACAGTATGAACGACCTTTGTCCATTGAACTGTCAAGCTGTCAGTGTGTTTTAGTGCGCCAAGCGTAGCTCGAACAATGCAAGCAATAACGCTGTACTTGATAAATTACATGTTACAATGTTGCAGATCATATGCTGTGTTCAACTATAATACAGCGTGCTTATGAGGAAAGAAAAAAAAAACGCATATTCCTGAGGCTCAAAGAAGCCAGAAATGTTACATGACTTTTGAACAGACGTCCAAAAAAATTTTTTTTTCGTATTTTAAATGCCTCACTACATAAAAAAGGATTTAATTAACAAAACTATCGAAAGAATGCACTTTTAATATTTTAATATTACATGCTAGGTAATTAAAGATTTTTTTTGTCTCTTTGATGTCTGTCAATTAAATACAGGACAAGACTAAAACAACACAGTAACAAAAATGGTTTCCTATAATATTTTATAAAACAATTTGAGTTCGTCCACATAAAATACAACGGATAAATAAACAAATAAAATACAACGGATGTGTTGAAAAATCGTATCATTCTTGGAGTAGCCCGGTAATAAACCCAGGATAGAATTCCCGAGTGTCGCAACATGGAGCACGGATTAGCTGTCCTAGTTTCGAAAATCAAACACCCGGCTTGCATTACGCTGCCCTACATTCAGGATAAGTATCAGGATATGTAGAATAGATATAGAATAGGTACCTATACACAGGGCCGGATTTAGAGGTTGAGAGGCTTCGGGGCAACAAAGGAGTGGAGGCCCCCTGGACCCCAATTATTTTCCAAATAAAGTATCTACCTATACAATTTTTTTCAGTCAATTCATATTTTTTTGTGGAAACAAGTATAGATTATTTTATTATTTAACAAACATATAAATAAAAGGGCAAAAGGCTTTTGACGGTTACAAGAAAAAGAAAGAAAACTCACAATAGTTACTTGTACGGTAGAACAGCGAAAGAAAAATTTGTATAAGTGAAAACAGCGTACAAAAAATTGACTAGTGTTTGCTAGTTGGAATTTGATTTTTTTTTTCGAGTTTCTATTGTGGGGCCCCCACAATGTAGCTGCTGTAGCCCCGGTTGAGCCCCCCCTCCCCTCTAAATCCGGCCCTGGGTATACAAAATATACAATGCGCCCATTAGGAGACGGAAAAAGTTTAACAGCGGATTTCAGACTAAATTAGAAGTTAAAAATGTCGTATGAACTGCCGGATTTCGTCTACTTTTAGAGAGTACGTCTTTTTTTTTAAACCACTTTTGACCGTTACGCAATGATAAACGCATTTTAGGAAACTATTTTGTTACTGTGTTGTTTTCGTCTTGTCACACTTTATTGACAGACGTCATATGGAGTAAACGACTTTAATTACTTGTATAAAAAAAACTTAAATGTGCATTTTGCGATAGTTTTATTATTAAAGTACTTTTATTATGTAATGAGACACGGACAGACGGATATGGCGAAACTATAAGGGTTCCTAGTTTAGTACAGAACCCTAAAAAAGGTTTTAATTGCGATGCCGTACTGGATATCATTAGACAAAGTTTCCCTACAGATGAGAAAGTTTCTGAATACTTGGAAAAAGTTTAATACATTTTCAAGAAACTTTAAAACCTTTGCTTAAAATGTCTGCATAACTTGAACTAGGCATAAATAAGAGTATAGTCATGGAAATTGGTAATGACGACTTTCTCGTATTTTGTCATGACTGATAAATGATAATAACCTCATATACCTACTTATTGGCAATGTCAAAATAGTACATTTCGTTACAAGTGCAAAAACATTTTTTTTTCGACGAGGGTGCAAGTTGGGGCCCGAGTGAAACAAAGGCGACAATCACCTGAGTTAAAAAGAAGTTTTTACACGTGTATCGAACGACTTTTTTCATAATAAGTGCGTTAAAAAGAGAAATTTACGCACGCGAAGCGTGCACAAAGTTTACTTTTCCGCACTAGTTAGGAAAATTAAATTTTAATACAAAAATGAAAGTAGGTCTGTAAATCCTTCTCATTGGCCAAACTTATCTTCTTCCTGGTCGAAAGCTCAGAGGGACTTGACTTATGAGTTTAGGATCTTTTGACTTTTGACTAGCGCTTTCAAGGCCGACTCATGGGTACATGTCCTCTGATTCTGCGTAATACCTTTTTTAAAAACTTTAGTCCTGTTTTTTTAATTCAAAATTTTAATTGAAATGGCTTCAGCTTCGTTACACTGCGGCCCTTAACAGCTTAGCTGACGATAATCTATCGTTTCGAATTACTGTCTTTCATTTAAACCTTAAAACCATGGTCGTATTAAATTTCGCTACTGCAGTTTGAAGTTTGAACATAAGACTATCGCCGATATACTTACTTACTCAACCACTTGATGGAAAAACACCCGTACCTATTCAGAGTGTGGTGACGGCATTTGTCACCAACCCAACTCCTCCTGCGTGTGTCGTAAGAATCGACTAAGGGATTGAAGTGTCACTGACCATTATTTAATAAAAGATTGATGATCTGCAGCAGCGTCATCATAGTGGACACATTACTGCGATTGCCAATGCGCTTGCCCGGCGTGGTGACTGGTGATTATACATATAAAGTGAGGAAATGTCAATAAGATGCCTTGCCGAAAGATCCTGTTTTAGATCTAAGGTTTCGATTTATTTAGTTACTTCTTTATAGACATTATAAAGAATATTTTTTTATTCAGCAGCCAAATTTTAGAGGGTTAATTGGGGATGGCTTTTACTATGGGACCCACAACCAATTTGAGAAAAAAATCGGATGTTCCATACAAACCCTGAGATATTAGTAGGCAGAAATATGACCTCAAAATTAACCCCCTACAGTTTGGACAATGAACGAAAAATCACCCTGTATTATTGATCATAGCTCGTAGATCCAACTAACATATAAGGTCAATATTTGTAATCAGTATGCAGACCTCGAAGCAGACGTTTCATAAAACCCTTTCACCGCAATACGTTACCTGTGCTCAACCCTTGCAATTTCCCGAAGTGTTTTGTCTCCCTCGGGAACCATCTGGACTGCGATTCCTATTGGATGACACAGAATGCCTCTATATAAGTGCTAGATTGATCTCTCTCTACTTAGAGGAAATTCTCTAGATCTTCAAAGTCACAAAATTAAATAGTTGCATATTTACACAACTGCCCAAAAATGGAAAATGTGAGTTTCTTCATGCCGCTAGAAATAAGGAATGCTGCAACCGATTTCGATGTATCCTTAAGGTGCATTTAGACCAAACGAGCATTCGCTCATTCTATCCCCCACTCTACGAAATCAACGAATTTCGACGAATCACGTTTTGTGTAATGATCAAACGTAGAGTGGGGGATAGAATGTCGAATGCTCGTTTGGTCTAAATGCATCTTTAGAACTCGTATGACATCAATGACATCATGTTGAAAATAATATGGCGGACTATACTAGATAAAATTTTGTATGACCCAAAAAAATAGTAAGACAACTATCGAGTAGGGCATGGCTTGTGGAGACCTGGCAAAGTAATGGCACTTAATTAACTATTATACTAACTATGTATTATTACATTTAGCTGTCATACTTCGAGGTTCCGTATACATTGGATCATCCGAGGCAAATGTTCACCAGAAACAGGTAACTCCATAAACGTTGGAAGTAACGTGCCCGTAACTCTTCCCTCTACACTGAAAACAAAATGGCGTATATCATCTGTTCTTCAAAGAGACAACCGCTGTTTAAATGAAACGGAACAACCCTGGAATCCTACATTATTAAAACGAGTTTAAAGTGCCTTGAAAATACTCACAATTGCAAGCGAAATTGAGCCTTATTGCTGCACATTTTTGTTTATATTTGAAAAACGCGTACTGCTTGTTGTGTCGTTCTTTAAATAAGACGGTTTATTTATAGGTGATGTGACGTAAATTGCAAGTCTTCGTGCATTCTGCCGGTATAGCCGCGCAGGAGTAAATAAACTAGACAGAGCCATACTGCCCTGCTAAGCGAAATAGCGATATCTCAAAAATAGAGTCATTTGGAAATGGAATCGTCAGAGATATGGACTATGGAGATATCGCTATTATGCTTATCAGGGCAGCACATGTTCATAAAACTAGCCTTTAAAATAAAAATACGCCCTAACCTAACCAACATGATACCCCTCAATTAAATTCATAAGTAAATACACCTTAAAATGAACAATCAGCTACAAATGTTTAACTTTCACTTTTGAATATATCGATTACTGTTGGTATGAACCGTTGAAACCTGAAAATGAGGTGCGTTCATTTAAAATTTTCCATAATCAAAACATTAACCTTTAGTATGGTGTTACCGTCAAGCAGTTCAATCAAAATTTAACTTTGACGGCTATTGCGTAAAGTAAAAGTAAAGTAAAATTACAATTTGTGTAATGGAGCAGGATGCTTAGCCAAGTTGCCAATCGCTAGCACTTAGTAGCGTATCGTAGTTTTTGCTCTCTGTCACTCTTTCATATTACTGCCACAAAGACAGTTAGTTGCCTTTCGCTTACGATTGACGATTAAGCGTTAGCGATTGGCAACTTGTCTAAGCACTAAGCACCCAGATCTGCTACTAAGCATACGAAAGGTTAATAGATAATAACATCCTTTACTTTCCAACGCATGGCACGGCTACAGGTGTTATTCTGCTTCGTTTCTTTACTCCACCGGTATTGGCGGAGATGGATCGGGTAAACACGAGTGTTTACGAAGAGACCCGAGCGGCGAAGTTGTGTATGATTTATGGATGTTCTTAGTTCGGTCATTACTGCAGACAGAGAGGAGTGGGTTACCAAGTTTTGGAACTCTTCAGGTACTTCATGATCGGTTGTCAACTACATATTCTACATATATAAGTTTGTACGTTTCTGTCATTACAGTTTACAATAACACACAATCGTTATTCACACTAAATAGAAATGAGAATGAAGTGATATTTTGAGAATTAGTGGTAGGTACTTACTACTCGTAGAATGTATTGTACATTGGGCGGCACGAGTTCAAATATTAATTTTATTACTGATTACATTTAAGTATTTTCTTTAATTTCAGTTTCTCTATCGGTCTACCTCGATTAAAAAAATTATAATTGGTTCAGGATATTCGGAGATATCAAATAACATACATACAAAAAAGTATAAAAATAACATTTGTTTATAAATATTGGATGTCGTATACCAAAGAAAAACGAGCAAGATCACCAACGTCCGAGGTGGGAATCGAACCCACGTGCTCAGCTTTCGCGGCTGATGCCTGCACCGCTCGGCCACTCGGTCTTAGCAACCACAAGTCAATTTTGTCGGGTATATGCAATTACTTATTTTGCAATGCTAGTCACCGAATCTCCAGGCTTGGCGTAAATTGGAGCGTCTTTGAAACAACTAGTTGACAACACATAACTCTTTGTCTCAAAAGCTAGCTCCCAGCCGTTCGTCCTAGTTTGCGAGTTCATTGTTTTTAACGAATACATCGCTTTTGTTCTCAAACTGTTTACCCGATGTGTGTACAAATTTACGAGCTTTTTAACAATAGTTTGTTGGTTGTGGTTCTTTGTTTCCTATTGAATGGTTTTTGTAAATTATTTGGTTACTGAAAAAGACGTATGTGAAAATTACACTGAATAAAACTTTCTGGCCGAATATTTTTGAAATAATTTGAGAATGACTGACACTTACCTTCTTAGAATGTATATAATAAGTACATTGAGCGGCACGAGGATTCTACTAATTGATTACTACTACTACTACTACTACTAATACTACTAATTTGATTTCTTTTTTAATTTCAGTATTCTCTATCGATGTATAATTTCCCAGTACCTAAACAAGACCATAGCGTAGGGTTATCTTAACACAACAACCTAATGTTAACTAGACTGCTATCTTAAGCCTAAACGCAGTAACTAGTTTAAAAATGATTTTAATATACAAACATAATTTGCATTTGAATAAAGTAAACTATTTACTGACATGTCAAAACTAGTTACTACGTTATAAATATAATTAAACGGTTAAACTCACGTGTATTTAGGCACTACGTGCGACATGTTGCAGAGAGCCTAGGGGCCCGTTTCTCGAACGTTTGTAACTTGTAATACAAGTGGAAGTCTCTTTTTAACACTATTCATTAGATAAGAGGCCCGTTTCTCGAAAGCTTGTAACTTGTAATACAAGTGGAAGTCTCTTTTTGACACTATTTATTAGATAAGGACTTCCGCTTGTATTACAAGTTACAAGCTTTCGAGAAATAGGCTCAAGGACTTCCGTTTGTATTACAAGTTACAAGCTTTCGAGAAATAGGCCCTAGGTCTCCATTATCAAAATATGAAAAGTCCGGCGACGAATTTTATTACAGATAGTTTTGCGGCAAATACAGTGTGTAAATCTAATACGGGCGATCAATTAAACCAGGCATGGGATTCATTAGTGTAATCATGAAATTGTGAAATGAGGTTTTTTTAAAGTTACTCTTAATTATGACCCACAGAATTTTTTTAAGATTATCGGAGCAGCAATGTAGGTACGAACATTTGTTATTGTTGATATGGCAGTTATGTCATCTGCTTTTGAAATTAGCTGTCAACGAGTGCTTAACTCGCGTGTGTTGCTCTACATTGCGCGCTGAATTATTTTGTATGGAAAATTTGGTTGCTCTTATTTTAAGTAAAAGTTATTTGAATGTACTTGTTATGTCGTAAACTAACACCAGTTAAGAGCTTCGCCCGTATTAGACTTACACCCTGTATAAGTGTAATACACGATTCAGCTTAACATCACTTTCGAAAGTCGAAAGTCTACTCGTAATAAAAATATAGCGATCCGCGATTAAATAATTAGATAAAGAAAAACCTAATCTGGAAATTCAATACCCCAGGGTACCCCAACTAAATGAAATAATTCATTTTCTAATAAAGTAATAACACACGGTCCGCAGTGTCTGAATACATAATTGTAATTACACATCGTGTAAATTACTTGAATGCGTACATAATTGCTTAATGAGGCGTCAATTACACGCTGCATCCAAATTACTAGGCCCTAAATCATGACGTTCCAGTAATTAGACCGAGATACAGAAACTATTCACAACACACAACCAGTATAAATAAATCTTAATGGCAAAAGACAACTCAAACTCACGGGTGTTTACGGGACACTTGGGGGCAAAACTCTTTTTAGCCAAAATGGGTCTTTTTGACAGTAGAATGTGTGGCGAGGAAGAGGAGACAGTGAAAAGGAAACTTGATCTGCGAATGTCATGCCCTCGCCAGACAAAGGATGAAATACTTCGGTTCCGGCTATTTGGAACCGAAGGAGGTAAAAACGCTGACGCCAAGGTCCGTCCTCAAACATATTGAGTTGATAGAACAATCTTTGGGGTAGGAGAAACGGGGGGCAATTACACCAAAGATCCCAATGGGTCGAAGTGTATCCGTAAGGGCCCCACCAATAAGATAACATAAGATAATGGCTTTATTCGCTGCTGATCTAAAGTTCAGCCTATACTAGTCTAGCTCCCAGCAAATTTCGCGAATAACCGATCCCGACCTAGGTCAACACAGGTCGGCTCGGTCACTAGGTCGCCATTGTTGTTACCCGGGTGAATCGCGGACGCCCTCCGACCGGAGCGTGGCGGTCGATGAAAGCGACACCTTAAATAGGTCGGGTTATGTTTGTTTATAACCCGGGACGTGGAAGCGGTGGGGCGGGGTTGCCAGTGCCCGTTGCATTTCACGAGAATGTCGTTTATCGTCGGCTGACAACCAAAACTCACTGTAAAAACCGTCACTACTCTTAGCAACCTCTTATGTCAGTCAGTATTGAATCAGAACTTATATACGATCTCTATTTCAAATTTCAAGTAGGTATTTGTTACTTAGTGAGTTTTGGAGGGGACGCGTTTTATCCGAATTGGCGGGAGAAATGTGACGACTAGGCCGGATGGAGGAAAAGAGGGGAGGCCTTTGCCCAGTGTGGGACACTAAACCAGGCTGATAAAAAAAAGTGAGTTTTGGTTGTCAACCGACGTTATGACGTATTGTCGCTCTTGTAATACATACAGTCGACGTTAAAGATATCGTTACGGCTTAAGTGCCAAAAATATGTTAACACGACGTTAATGTCAAGGCAATAAAGGCGTGTAACAAATAAACTTTAGGCACTAAACCATAATTACATCTTTGACGTTGGCTGTATAATAATTCTGAAAATGCCGAGTAAGCGATATTGGATCCAGTATTCTTACATGACGTGGATATAAAATTTATAGGTTCTCGAGCTTTGTGTTTTGATCGAAGATGCTCCGTAGCCCGTAGCTGTAAACACAAGGCAAAAGCTTGTTGTAAACGTGATTTGCAAGCGGTTTATTAAAAACGTCCCAGTTTGACGCTTGCATAAAGGTACAAGCTAATTCTGTCGTTATGGTAAGTGAGATAGTTGGACGTTTTGACTAACAGGCACACATTCATTTATTTGAATTCCTTTCATTGAATTTTGTTTTCCGCGTTTTGCTACGTTTTACGAGTATGCACATTAGTAATTAATGTGCATAGTCAGTGAACTCCAGTTATTACTACTCAAATCACTTACTTGTGAGGGAATAATATGAGCAGTCGTTGAAACAAATCAAGGAGTGCAATTCCGAGATATTTTTGTATCAGCTATCTCGCTGGCCCTACCTCGAACTTCGTATTTCGCAAATTTCGTGTCTCTGTCGCTAACGAATATCATCATCGGCGTGAGGGCCAGATGTTCAAAATTGACTGCCTTCAAAATTTCAAATGGAAAATTTCTGCCAGGATAGTGTGCGTTTTTATTTTTTAAGACATATCTTCCGCTTTCGCGTTACGCCGGCTGGCAACACCGAGTGAGTTACGTTGGAATTGTTGAGTAATCGTGTTAAACTAGATACTAGAGATGTGGGAATGTAATTGGCTGTTAATTAGCCTGTTTGTTTAGCTGATGTCGGTATTGATTGGTCAGCTGGAAGCGAATTTGCTCTAGGTATAGGCACTTTATAGGCACTTGTGTTTGAGGTTATTCCATAAAATATCTCAAAACTCTGATTTTCTTTACTTTTTTGGGTTCTGCTAAGTAGGAGGATAGGAGGATTAACCTAACATTAAACGTAGCATATGTAGTAGCATTAATAGCGCGTTTCGGTTCAAAAAAATAGTATGTTTAATAGTTTATTTACACTTCGTTTGAATTTAGAATACTCTTTCGGTCCGAGAAAGAGACGTCGGGCTTACAATCACTGGTGACCCAAGATAAAGCAGGACAGCAGTATTACCTTCGTGTGTTCCGAAGGTTTTTCTAAAATCAAACGGAGTGTATCAAAATATATACTGTTTTCAGTATAAACGCAAAACAACGCTACGTGCTACGTCGTAGCGCTACGAAATTAAGCGCGCAGTCAAAATCGAAGAATAGGGAGGATGACTGTAGTTAAAATAAATTATTTTACATTGTGCACGACATAATACATGAAGAAATTATTACTAAGATGTAGATTGCAGTAATTTTTGTACAGAGCTTCTATTTAATAAATTGAAAAGAACTTAAAAGAGTTGGTCATTTGGCAGTAGGCACTCAAACGTGACGTCACTTTTGAGTATTTCATATAAAATTCCATAGTGGTGATCGTTTTGACAGTTCGAAAAAAGAAGCAGATTTGACTTGCCAGTCATCATGCCTAATATGGTCGTAGGCTTTCACTAGCGTGTGACGCCAATAATGGACAAGGAGCCAATGATGTATGTACATTCATTATTATTTTAAGGAATATTTTATTTTACGTCAGTCATATAGTCATACAGCCGTATAGAATGAGCATTCGATTGTTTGGTGTAAATCCACCTTAAGACATTTCAAACTAGTTTTCATTTAGACATGGCTCTAAAGTGCCCCAGGAATCCAATTGGTTGAGTGTACAGTATGGACAGATTCAGCAGGACAGATCAATGTGCTCGGTTGAACGGGGTCGCCCGCTAGATATAGGTCAGGTCGGCCGTTACTGCTTTCACTGGCACTAGCTCCAAACACTGACTACCCTTTATAAGTGCTTTACGGTGAAGGAAAACATCGTGAGGAAACCATACGGAGGAAAATGTATGTTAAATTTAAAAACAAAATTTTTCTCATATTAGGATCCAAAGAGCTCACGATCTTGAGTAGAAATCACATAAAAAAATTCTAAGGACTGTTCAATTTACTAAGAGGACACTAAAAACCTTGATGCAAATTACTTTTTCTTTTAGCATATTTTATTTTTATTTGTGAAATATAATTTAGGTACATAAAAATAGACAAATAATAATTAATGTCACAATGCAATAAGTTCATTATATCGGTAACATTTTTAAACGTTTGGCCATTGTTTTGCCACGAAACTTATGTTCTGCAAACTACTTTTTGACATTTTCCAACTAGTTGCAAACTATACACGTTTGAATTTTTTCAATAATTTAGCTTCTCGTCTATCGTGTCTTAAGTGTATCTTCACAATAGGCCATTAACGCTATTTAGAATGAAAATGCAAATTTTGTGGATGTCTTCTTTTTAAACAAATTCTATGATTATTTAATTAAATAGCTCTAATGTCTGACCCTTATTACGTGCCCATGCCAAATCAGACCAAAACAACCGGCGAGAGATACTATGTCTTCCATTGACATCAAGGAACCGATTTTGGATGCAATATTTTCTGTAAATAATTATTGCCGCCAAATTGGCCCTGTTGCGAAATAGGAAGCAGTTAAAAGACCATACGAACAAATTGCCTGCCAAGCAAGGGCGTTCTTCCAGAATTTTTTTTTTTTTAACCGCCTAATTTTGGTGGCATAATTTTTGCCGAAGTTTCTAAACCTCTTAATGTTATACTTCATCATTTGTATAAGGTACCGTACCTCCCTCAAATGACAAAGTAGCACTTTGTAACGAATAGAAACTTCGGCAAAAATGATGCCACCAAAATTAGGCGGTTGAAACGCTTAGATATAATTATATTCACCCGGGAACGTCTCACCTCGGACGTTGGTGATCTTGGTCGTTCGTCTAATTAAAATAAAAGCACAAAAATAAAAGCACAAATCAAAATATTTATTTAATAATAAATTGATTTGTGTTTTCAAAAATGCTAGTTCACTATAAAATTTATTTAAAGCACTCGTTATTTTTACTCTTGGTCTTACAAGTAAAGATGAACACGCTAAATAAAATTTAAAGAACAAAGTGAAACGTTAGATAGGTACTCAGAAAGATTGCTTGAAGCTTTATATAAGTACTCTTAAATTATCTGCACTTTAACCATAAAGAGAAGCAGGCAATATAATTTTCAACTGATTTTTAGAAAGCTTTTTTATTACTCGGCTATTATTTAAAGTACATAGGGTTTCATCGTTCCATGCATCCATAAAAGTAATTAAATTAGGTATACAAAAGCGGTTTTACTTCAAAATAAATCCTTTTATAGGTGATTTCTGATTTCATTTGGTTAAGTGCTTTGTAGAGTAGAAACTGTATTATTTTTAAACAGTTAGAAAACGAGTTTAATTGTGACTGATGGAGCACGGTTTTTGTTTTATAAGGCCAATCCATTTCAGTCTTTTATCATTTTATTATAATATTATTTTTAAAACGAATAGGCATATTTAACTTTTGAGCTTTGCGACTTAGATGGTAGTGCGCACGCTCAAGGTCTTAAGGACTTAGGCATACATGTATTAGCTAATATATATGTTACATTACATACTACAAGTATAGGTACGACAACACACACAGCAGAACTTGCGTATCAAATATTAATAAAAATTATATATTGTTTCCGAATAAGAGATTACTGCAAATTTTCGCGAAAAACCGAACTAAAAATGCATGTGAACACAAAGTTTAAGGTTTTGAGTTCGTAATAAAATAAAACCAAGAATGTGTTCTAAAAGTGCTTGATTATGGAATATTAGATTCTATACTAATACTATATTCTACTGACGAATGGTATACTTACCCATTTGTCTCATGAGGGTTTCAACTCAAGAGATTTGAGATGGAATTTAACGGTTTCAGTCATTTATCTTTAATTATCAGCGTTTAGATTCCTTCCCTTCTCATTTCTATTCCTTCATTTTCTCTTCAAATCTCAAGTGGCTTTCAAGTTTGGCTAAATTTAGCTGGCTAAAATATTGACTTAAGTGGTTTTTTTCCAGAGGTGTTCAGTTTTCCAGAGGTAAACTGTGTAAACAAACTTTACTCTTAATTTCCTTTGAAGTGCGTCATCTGTTAGTGATGATGATGACTAGCGTACGGACAGTTGGTGGCATTTTGCACATTATCAGTGGAGCCGATATTGAGTACCTACTTATTTTTATAATTGAATAATAATTGAAAAATACAAATTTTAGGGTTCTGCCGGCACTGTATGTGAGCTTTTAAAATGCATTGTAAAATGTTCTATGATACACATATTGAAATGTAGGCTTTTTTCTGACTCGTGTCGGTTTTCTCGGTTTTTTATAGACACCGACACTCGTCCTAAGAAAAAAAGCCTACTCTCCACACTTGTATCATAAATAACTAAATGTAGATTCGAACCCAAAGCCAGTTTTACATCCAGGGGGCTTATGATGGTTATATCGTTTACCAAATTGTCATTGTCTATCCAGTTCCCTACATTATGACGACATTCAGTGAAGGTCACAACATGGTTGCGGGCACAGATACAGTAATCGTGCGGACAATTTGACAGTGACAATTTAGCATCAACTATAATTGTGCTTTATTAAAGTTTTAGACGATTTTGGTTCGATTGGGGCCTCGCAGGAGCTTATGATGATCGCATATTTACCGTTGACAACTAAAACAAATTGTATTTTTGTTAAAAATTTAACTTTTAGTACCATAATTTTGAAATTGGCGGCGTTTACTTTGAGTGACAGATCTCATCGATACTCGTGAATTCTTGACCGGGTAATCTGACGTCTAATATAATTTTTATCACACCATCAAATGGATCAAATTTCAAGTTAACTTGACAATTTTGTCGGGCTGCTTGAAGTGGCCGATAAGCAGTATCGTGGGTTTTTTTTATATAATAATTATATGTTCATTAGGTTTTAGTGAGAATACTAATAATTACACGTTGATTCAAAAGCTAGTACGTTCTCTCTAGTAAGACTAGTGTATCAGTGTAGTAGTCTTTTGTAAACACACTCAACGAGCGATGGAACGGGCAATGCTTGGGAGTTTCTCCATGAGATCGAATTATGAATGAAGATATCCGTGAAACTAAAGTCACTGACGTAGCTCAGAAAATCTCAGAGTGCAAGTGGGCTGGACAAAATGCCTGAAGAACTGATGGCCACTCACATGGCTTGGCCTGTAATATATCCTGACGGATCACTCATACTTTATGGTAAAACTATAATAGTTATTCGTTTACCTTTTTTTACCTTCACCATTTATTTATTATTTTTGTCAACCTCTGTAGCTTAAGTGATAGGGACCCTGCCTAGAAAGCTGGAAGTTTAAGCTAGAATCCCTGCGAGAACATTTTTCTGTTTGTTTATCACAAATATTTGTTCATTGGTCGGTTGTTTTAGATAGTGTATTTCTGTTGTCTGTGAGCTTTTGGGATTCATAATAGACCCCCAAGGGGCTTTTTGACAGTTTTAGAAGTCTCAATCATTATTTTTAATTAAAATAAACTACTAACAAAGGTGCTACTATTAAGTACTACTTACTTACTAGGTACTACAGGTTCCTCAACCTAAATTAATTTCCAAACAAATCGGCTAGGCCATCTACTCTGCGTCTCAAAACCTCACTGGCAATGGTTATGGGTTATGCATTTCTTTTTTGGCCACCCTGTGTATTGTTGCTTACTGTCCACAATACAACTTAACTCAAGACAGGAACCAGAAGGTAGTGGAAATGATGCCAGTTGTTTATCAAATTGGTAAATAAATTCGCTAAATAATATATTCTAATGTAGGTAAATAATACTCAATATTGATACAGATTATTAACTAGTTATTTTAATATTCTAGCTGACGACAATGAAACAAAATAATCCAGAAATATTACCCCAACGCCGCAAGTGATGAAATAAAATGCTGACAGAAAAAGTAGAAGTGAAAAGACAATGCTACATGCATGAAAAAATAACTAAACAAAATGACATCCTGAAGGAGATTAATAATAATAGGTAGTCTACTAAAATGACTAAATGTATGTCAGTCAATTAACGGTAATCTATGGAAAGCATACCTACATACCATAAAATGCTTCAACTTTTCCATATGTTTCATATTTTCTAAATGAAAGATGCAAGTTATGAAATTAAGTTAATTATGATATTACATTTTTAAGTCAAGATTATTTAATTGAAGAATTAGGACTGATATTGTCAATTTATTATTAGTAGTCATACATGCACTCATGTTATTACTTTCATGTTAAATTAGAGTTTTTGTAGATTTATCATTCTTTCTAAATCAATAAGCATGAATGAATGAATGTCATGAAACCTAGCCACTATGATAGGTATTTTTGTACTTACTGTGATTAGTGATTACACATTTTGTATTAATATTGGGTCATTACCTATGAAATTCGTGTTTTTGGTCATAGACTTCAGTTGATTCCTAATTTAATTGTCTAAAGAGAAACTTAAATAATTCTTTGTTTTCAACAGTGTACTGTGTGTGTGTAACAAAGGTTTTATCACACTAATAATCGTTTTTCCCCCTTAATTGAAAACAACTCTTGCCATATGCTGCCGGTTCATATGGTTGAAATAGGTATAAATAAACGTATGATAGTACCTTGTTTTATGAAATAGAGATTTGTATACAAAACACGCCTTAGAAGTGACTAATATTACTGGCAAACATGTTTGTCTACAATTACACTTCATTAGATACATTTCTCACTTAAACGGCCTTGGCCTGTAATCTACCATTTCACAAAATTCTCCATAAAAAACGCCAAATTCATAGGTAATGAATGACCTAATATGTAATTAATAATTATTTATTAACTCGACTATAACTTAAGAGTAGACTTACAACTCATTAAGGTGTTTTAGTTACTTAATTATTTATCTACTACCCAAGCTGAGGGTAAATTTCTTATTAATATTATATTGACTATAATAAATATGTTGATTCTCTATTAATTTTGGCGTTTTAATCTTTATGAGATTATGAGTATGAGCCCGTGTAAGTTAAAGCTCCTGCAATATCTATTTACTTACTTTGTTCAGTATAATGTAGGGTAAGTTGTGGATCAATGACACAACTAAATTTCAAACCATTGTATCTCTGGTGTTTTTGAAGTTACGAGCGAGATATTGTGTTCGAAGATAAACAATTTAGTTGGCTATCGAATCGCATTCTTGGTTTCTACTTATTTTCAATAGTATATTATGTGTTATACAACTTTAAACAAAAAATGAGATTTGTTTCATTGTGTCCTCGTGCATGTATTCAATGAAACACCTGATTTTTTACATTGAAACAGATGTAATAAATCCAATGAACTATGAAACAGACTTAACCAACATTGGAACTGTGTTATATGAAACATATATATAAGTACGCTTGCAATGAATACAAAATTAAGGAAAGTTAATAATAACGGTAGGCTGGAGTAGGTTTAGTTTAGTAGGATTCAATTTTTTTATATGATTAATAAGACCACTGAAAGATACATGAATTCGATAGACTGTTTCATTGTATACAACCCAAGTTTCATTGTAACTTAACAATATCGTCGATAACTGGGACATATTTCAAAAAAAGTTATGTTTTATGTGTCCTCGTAGTATGACTGCAACCCTGTTAAACGCGGGAGGGTCCTGGGCATCTCCACGATAGATATCATACACTTTGTGACAACATAAATATCATGTTGTTTTATTGTGTACGTATGTTTTATTGTTAAACATATTACTTAAACTAGTGCCATCAATGAAACATTCAACTTTTTAAACTGTCCTATCTCTGCCAATTTGAAAGTTAAAAATCGTATATTTTGCTATATAATATACTAATCAGGGCCTGCAGTACCGGGGTCGGTACTGAGATTTTCATTTCCCGGTACCGAGCGGTACCAGTACCGGGACTCCCGGTTCTGTCCGGTTCTTCCATCCGCGTATGACTTAATGATAATGACTTTTTTACTAAATTGTTTATTGAACAAAGAAATATAAATAAACCGTTTATGTAGCGCTTTTAGTAAATATAACGTTTCCAAGTTAATGGTCGCGTACCATATGGACGAAATTTGCTCGTATTTTTATTCGAATTAGAGCGTTCTTGTGCTTAAGCGACAATGTCGCACCTTTATGAAAATATCACAACACTCACAATCTATACAGTGTGTGGCCTACAACCGGGGTGAAAATTTAAACGGTGCATTAATAAGCTGATCAACAATCATTTCCACATATTGTAATTTAAAAAAAAAAACTTTTTTTTTGAATTTTTGGTTCATGTATTTTTCATCATTATGGGTTCATTTACTTGAATTAAAAGTTATCGATAACTTATCATTTTTGAATCATTGAAAAAGGTACTTTTTTTTTAAAAACCGTAACAAATTAGTGTAAAAATAAAAACAAAATTATTGTTATGACTTCGTACCTGGTATACTATCAAGATGTCTTGCGACTGACAAGCTACGACATCGTGATGCCAAGATCCAGTACTAAAGGTCCATAGCTTTGAATGACAATATCTCCGAACTTAACCACTTTGAAACACCGGGACCTTTACAGGATTATTGCCGATAGTCTAAGGAGTCACTCATTTCATTTTTCTCCCGTGTTAAAGGCCACACACTGTATATTGTCCATTAAAGACAAAAGCGACACAACTAAAAAACCATGAAAAAATGTTTTATTGCAGAGACGAAATTATAAACACAAATATTTTACGTGGCACTAAGGCACCTCTGTCGATTTGTCGTTAGAAAGTATCAAAATTATGCAGGTGCCCTTTTTGCGCTATCACGCTTTCGTTACTAACTTTAGGGCATAACCACCATTTTGTCAGTTGCGACTCGACCGTTGATCAAAACGCATGACATTTTTGGGAAAAAGTGCCATAAAGCCAAAAAAGAAGTGATTATGTTAAGAATTTTATAAGTAAAAGTGCCATATTTAATAATGTGGCCGTTTTGAATAAAATAAATATGTAAATATTGCGATCCTTTATATAAAAGAGTCACAATATGGAATGTGGCGCTTTTGATTTTAGAATTGTATCCTCTTAAATTGGATTTTTCCTAAAACAAAACTGCCGTATTTGGATTTGCAAACTTTTTGAATTAAAAATATATTCGAGTCCATCAACCACAGGTGTTATATTCGTACATGTGGCTGTTTTGAATAAAATAAATGCGTATATATTAATTGTATTATTTATAAAATTATAAACAAAGTAAACGCAATACGGAATGTGGCAGTTTAGAGACAAAAAACAAAACGATCGTATTTGCATTTAGAATAATATTTAAATCCAAAATTGTGCCAGAGTTGTATTCGTGTTATGCAGTGAGTTATGTTTGTTTTGCATGAAATCTGCTGATTTCTTGCAAAACATGATTGTTTTTGTTCTTGTTCTGAACAAGAAATAATATTGCCCCTAGGTATAAATAAACAATCAAATTTAATATTATATATTAATTTAATATTATTAATATTGGTATACATCAGTCAAAATCAAAATGTCATAATTCAAAGATAGCTTTTTTGTGGACAGGAATACAAAGGTTTCATGCCCATACATCTGTCCTGTCATCATCATAAATGTCATAATTTAAAGATAACTTTTTTTGTGGATATGACTACACAAAGGTGTAACACCTATAGATCTTATCCATTTTATGTATTAATTGTATATGTAAAAATATTTTAATTTAAATATAAAAAATGTATACACACAAAAGCACTCGTGTGCTTCACACGATCACAGCTACATAAGAGTTAAAAACATAATCTGCTGCTATATTTGTTAATACACAACACAGCTCTGAAAAAATACGCACCTTGATTATTTAACATAGAACCGAGAAAGAACCGGGACATTATCTTCAGTACCGGTTCTCTCGGTACCGGGAGTACCGGGAAATTCCCGGTACTGAGAGAACCGGGAGCAGGCCCTAATACTAATAGTCATTATTCTTTATGGTGTGTAAAAAAGTACGTCTAATTCTGAAAATTTCGTATATATTCTTAAAATGTTTTTGAAAAAAGTGTATTGTTTAAATGTGTACTAATAAATAGTGTTCAGTGAAACACCGTGAGCTGTTTCATTGTAAACAAAAAATATCACGGGTAGCCAACATTGAAACAGAGTTACATAAACAGTAGCCAAATAGGTTATTATATATTATGTCGTTGTTCTTAGTAAAAAGTACTGATTCTTGGGAAGATTAATTTATTAACGAATCTTTAAGTCATTGGCGCATTCAGCAACCGAAAAATTTAATGAAAACAATGACATATTAATACAATATGTAGAAACAGAATGTTTTAAAAGGTAAAAAATATGTTTTATGACCACTATTACTACGCATATCATTTAACGAAATAATTAATATATAATTTTATAATATATAATATAATTATACTAGTCACCAAAAAATATTAAAAATGTACTACTTAGACTCTCTTGTACCACCCGGGTTTAGCCACATAACCAGGTATTCACCAGCAGGAGCTAAAGTGACCATTTTATTGTACATATAAAATTTGTCACTCTAGCTACTGGTCAGTGTTTAACCCTAGGTTATACAACTGGGCCTTAATAGGTTGATAATGAGGTGCTAAACATGAAACATGTTTAAATGAACAGTCTCATAGAATAGTAATCTTTTGCAATTTCACATTCGGTGTACAATAAAACTATACAGTACACAACGAAACATGGACCTGTTTCATTGTACATTACATAAAAATGTTTCATTGTGAGACACCAGGGTATTATTTTAAACTAAATAAAAAAACGAGGCCAAACCTTGAGCTAATTTTAAAAGTTTTTAGCCTTAGATAAACTTGAATATATATACAATACGACAAAAATATAAATACTACCAAACTATTATCTGTATTCTTGCAAAAAATTACGAAATATAAATAAAAATTGTTACTTTTCCTGGTTCAATTCGCTTTGAAGCATGTAGCGACGTGCTCCTTCTGCGATCGTCGCTCGCACCCTGGGGAGTTGTGGAGGGTCCCTAAGCTTGTCCTTGTTTGATAGACGGGGCTAGCCGTTAAGGTCAGGTTTCCGAGATATCGCAAAGTTTCATTGTGTCCGTTTGTGTCAATGTTCCACAACTAACCCTACCTAATCAGTAGTAGACAACATGCAAAGTATTTTCCCATAAATATCGAATGGATATCATAATACGGATATACACGGTGCTCGTGAGCATTCCGAAAGATTTTAATGCTGAATTCCTGAGCATATTTAGAGTCTTTCATGTTATATAGAATTTCCTGGATTCGGCTTGGTTCCAGAGCTAATTTTTTTGAAATAAGTTGTTCGACGTAACTCGTAATAAAACTTCTTTTAGTTTACAATGGTACCACAATGTGTTCTAATATTACCACGTCTTTTGCCTGACAATCAAGAAATAAGAATAGATTTGTCGAAAAAACCTGTCCCAAATAAAATAATTTAAAGGTTAATTTTAGCAAATTGTTGTTATGATAAAAAGTATTCAAAAAGTCTAACAAAAAAGAAAAAAAAAAAAAGTTTTTTTGTGGAGTTTGACATAAGGTCTCATAATATTTTTTGTTCATTTTGATGTCTAGAATGCATAGTTAAAATCTTTCGCAATGCTCGCGAGCACCGTGTATTTCAACTCTATTGCCAACATGTTACACTATTATAGTGTAGTATGTGATGATATTTATGATTAATTGCACTTACATTATAGTACTGATTGAACAAGTAGAAATAAGAAACGAATGTAAGATATAAATGATAAAAAATATTGTGACATGATACCTACAATTTTCTTTGAATAATATTTTTACACAAGTGCTTGCAGAGCTTGTCCTGCTAACTAGTCGCCTTGTGGCATCTCTTGTCAGTGCTCTCTGAAATGCTGATGAAAATTTTCAACGCTTTTTCAGGTGTAGGTATACATACACACACATTACTTATGGTTTCATTAATAGGCATCAGTAGGACGGGCTGTGTGTCTGTTTGCCACCAACGTAAAATGTATTGCAAAATCTTTAATACATCAGTAGAAAGTTACTTTTTAGGGTTCCGTAGCCAAAATGGCAAAAACGGAACCCTTATAGATTCGTCATGTCCGTCTGTCACAGCCGATTTACTCGGAAACTATAGATGCTACAGTGATGAAATTTGGTAAGAATATGTGTTGTATGGACCGCTACAAAATTATGATAATTGTAAATAAAATAATTGGGGTTGGGGCCCTCCATACTCCATGCATGTAACTGAGGGATAGATTTTTTTTTAGTTGTAAGTATATAAGCGTGTGAGGTATCAATAGAAAGGTCTTTAAAAATGATAATGTAGGTTTATGTGTCACATTTTTATTTAAGCGAACCGATTTCGAGATATCAGCTGTCAAAGTCTGAAAAATGTGTCCCCCCCTATATTTTTTAAACTACGTGGTATACAATTCTAAAAAAAAGATGTTATGCATATTTATAAACTCTATCAACGATTTTTGGTTTGATTAAATTATCTATTATAGTTTTTTGAGATAAGTTGATTTAACTGTAGGTATTTATTTAATGATTATGGTACGGACCCCCTTCGCGCGCGAGTCCGACTCGCACTTGGCCGGTTTTTTGCGGAGTAAAATTACAATTGTCTGAAGAAACACGAGAATGTAGAGAAATTCTCACTCGTGTCAAGAATCAACGAAAATTCTTCTAAACCTTTTGATAATTGTCACGACCTTCGAAAAAAAAAAATAGCTGATTAACGATATAAGCAAATTTTCATAATTCCATGTAGGCGCGTAGGTAGCAAACACGCACATAGACTATCCAATAGTAAGCGGTAGTCGTAACCTACGGTGGCCTGTGATGACGGCAGTAAAAGTGATATTTTACAAATGTCACACCTGTGACACCTGTCATTATGGTGAAATGGCGTCTATTTCAGGAGATCATTGGAGCTGGAGATTTGTCGTTCGGTGCAAAACTGAGTCAAGCAAGGCAAATACCTGAACAAATGTGTCAGTGCACATGGAAAGGGTGTCCCATGTGCACTGACACAAATTTGTCGTTAAAAAATATACGTTATACGTACACTAACGTCATAAACCACATTTTAAAGAGCATAATTATGTTCTATTGAACGTATTGTGAAAATACAAATCAAATTATTCATTATCATTAACTAAATAAAAGCACTACCTAATCAAAATATTTAGTTACTAAATAATTTGATAATACGGTACGCGTAGCGTAGCGTTTGTTTTCACAATACGTTCAATAGATAGCAGCATCAGCTCTCCCTAGCTATTCTAGAAAACTGTAAAGTATTCTAATAGGAGGTGCAGGCATGTATTGCTTGCCCTAAAGGTGCATTCAAACCAAGCGAACATTCGCTATTCTAACCTCCCACTCTACGAAAATCGATTATTACACAAAACGTGATTGGTTGATTTCGTAGAGCGGGGGACAGAACAGCGAATGCTCTTTTGGTCTGGATACACCCTTAGAGAGGCGCCTAGCCTTGTAAGGGATTGCATGTACCCGAAAAAATTTACTGGTGGTTGCTAAGACCGAGTGGCTGAGGGGTGCAGGCATCAGCCACGAAAAGCACGTGGTTTTGATCCCCACCTCGGACGTTGGATGGATTAAAATAAAGTATGCATGAAAAAATTAAGATAGGGTATGTAATCGTAGCTCGTGTACATAGCTGACACCGATACGTGCAGATATCACCTAAAATTTTATTATTTTTCTAACAAATATAACAATATTATTTGTGTGAAATTTTACATACAGTTTAACATATTTCATAGCTTAACATATTTACTTAATTTTTTTTTTTTAGTACAGATTTTGCCTTTTTTAGGTTCTAGTGCGAGAAGTGTGTCATTTTACGTCAGGTCCAAAACTTCGGAGGGCCATCTGCACTAAAAAACGTCGTACGAGACGCGTGTCGATATAAAACATTGCCACTTGTTTCGAATTTCATGTTTTTCGCACTCGTGTCGTAATGTACTAATTTAGCTTGGTTGTATAAATGTAAATATAGACACAGACAGGAGTAATCAGGCAACGGTCCTGTGGCAATAAAATGGTCAGACTGATCGCAGGTAGTTGCGACACTTTGTCTCATCTTCTTATTTTGTTTATATTAACGTGTTCCTCGGTGAGTTTGGAAAGGCTCCTGAAATAGACGAAAATAACTTAAAAGAGAAAAACAAAAGAGTACCTAAGCATAAGAATTGTCTGTACTATATAGGGTGGCTTATTCGAATCGATGAGTATGGGAATGTCTGATACTATAAGACATACGAAGATAATATGTTCTTAGAAACCACGTCAACGATTTTGATTAAAACTAAAACTGCATTCATAAATTTGAAAAAAAAATACCTGTACCCAGCCGGAGAATAGAACCCGGTTGTTTTGAAAAAATAAACTTACACAATTTCTATTTCAATATCGATTGTGTAGGTCTCAAGCCGTAAATGTCTCTATGAAACATGATGTCTAAAATGAATTGTTTTCACATAATTTAGTATGGAGACGGCGGAGATTGGTGGCTTTGTGAATACAATATTCAACACATTATAGGTAACGATCTTACTATTGCATTTTGTTTCTCGATGTAGTGAATTTGCGTTAAAATTTACTCTATGGCTGCTTTTAGGTCATCAACGGCGTCATAACTTGTTTTTGAGGTGTTCAATCGGGCACCTACTATGATAATGAGCTACCCTGTATAGTAAAGGTACAAAATGTTTAGACCAACAATGTACCTGCTTACCGGCTACACTGTCACCAAATCTTGTCCTCACCAAATGTGCTCCGATGGTGCCAACTGCTTGCAAACATACTGCAAGGCCTGAAAAAATACATGTTTCAGGATCAGATACAGTACAGCATACAAAGGATTTTATCAGTAGAATAGACTTATTATATTGGCACAATAGTATATACATACAGGTTAGGGTGTTTAATTTTTCAAAATTGTAAAATTTTCTCTGACTTTGCTCACGCCCTAAGTTTCTCTGATATAAAAATGATATATTTAAAATTTTATTGTGATTGGATAACGTTTAGAGGTTGCACACTTTTGAAAGTGGAGCCAAAGCCCCATACATTACGAAAAAAAATACTAAATACTGTGGGTGTGGCCTGTAACAGGAGCAAAAAATCAAATGGAAGATTCCTCTAACTGCCTCTAGTTATTCGCAAAAGGTCCCAGTGTTTTAAAGTTATCCATTAAGGAGAAACAGTATGTTAAAGTTACGACCTATGAGTGATGTATCTAGGTATCACAACATTGTACCTTATTAATGATTAAACATATTGGTAGTTCAGTGGACATAAAACTAAATGAGCTAAAAAGTTTTTTTGAACTCATGGTTTTTTAACTGGTTTAGCAAAAAAAAAATTTTTTTTTTGTATTACACCGATTTAACTTTTTTGCTATAAGTCGACTACAGTAAAACTACATAAAAAAAGGAAAAAAAATGTTTTTTTTTTGCAAATTTTTTTTTTTTTAAGTTTTAACTATTAAATTATGACTATTTATTGGGTTATTAGTGTACCGTTTCATTTTTTGCTCCTATTACAGGCCACACCCTGTATATCATTTTTATATCAGAGAAACTTAGTGCGTGAGCAAAGTCAGGGAAAATATCACAATTTTTTTTGCCCATACAAAAGTGAAACACCCTAATACAGGTTGATCAATCCAAATGGGTCGGTATGAAGATTTTGGAAACCATAATATACAGGGTGGTCCAAACCTTGACGTAAAAATTTTTTTTTTAGATTCCTCACGTCATGGACTATCAGAATATACAAAAATACGTGTAGACGGTCCAGGCATCGAACCTGAA
The DNA here is from genome assembly GCA_025490895.1 of Thaumatotibia leucotreta. Lineage (NCBI taxonomy): Eukaryota > Metazoa > Arthropoda > Insecta > Lepidoptera > Tortricidae > Thaumatotibia > Thaumatotibia leucotreta. Next base: position 77,717 of record JALPQI010002202.1, read on the forward strand.
CTTTTTGAAAAATAAAATATTGGTATTTTCATTTTAGATATGGGTCGTGTAGCTCTTAAATAGTAAATGTTACTAAGAAACATGGTATCTAAAACTAATAAAGCTAACAACTTGTTTAGCAGGAAATTTCATGTTCCGTGCTGATGTCATAAGTAATAAAAAAAAAATAATTCAAAGGATTACCTCTAGATTTTAAGGATTCCTCTAGACCAAATCAATGACAATGCACCGGCTTACGCTACAATGTCACCAAATCTTGTCCTCACCAAATGTGCTCCGATGGTGCAAACTGCTTGCAAACATACTGCAAGGCCTGAAAAAATACATTTTTCAGGATCAGATACAGTACAGCATACAAAGGATTATATCAGTAGAATAGCCTAATTAAATTTTGAATAAACTAATTGTATGTCTCTGCCAGGAATGAATTTTATAAAGCTATTAGCGAAACAGGCTTGTCTGTCTGCCATGGTCAACTTCCTTCGAAAAGTAGCTGGGAAGGCACATATGTATAGTTCATTATTTATTTATTTATTAAAACAAAGGTTTCCACGGCATCATCGTGTGCCTGTAGCATCATGAAAGTAAATTTTAAAAATAAGTTACAGAAATACATATACAAAACATTTGCTTACAAAACATTGTCAGCCTCCGTAGCCTCCGTAGCATTGTCAGCTCTTGTAAGTATATATAACTTCAGTACTTTAAATTTTGTATACATAGATATTAAAAGATGATTGACACTACAACTACGGTACTATGATAATACATTAATATTTATGTTTACCATGACGCTACTATGTCTTACCATGTTGTTTATATGCTCGGAAGGTTAGCATCTTCCTCATTAGGGTCCAATGTATTGGAAAGAGTCATACTTCTTGTTCTTCTAAGGTTTTCGATTTCGTGGACACCTTGTTGAATCAGCAATAAGTCTGTGGATACATCTGGATCTATATTTTGAGCCTGTAAGCGTGCTCAACGCTGAACCTCCGTGTCATTGATCTGTGCATGTGACTAGAATAATAAAACAAATATTATTTACACAAGTGTGCTAATGAAAAGGTAAAAGCAGCTAAGAACACGGCTAGATTGGTGGTGGAATTACAGTTTACAACTGGAATTACAACTGTTAAATAGTTTTTATTTACTAAAAATGTTATTCTAAAGCCGTGTTTGTTCTTTGTTTCTGTTGTTCACTTAGTGTTCTGAGCGAGCATTCCCGTATTTTACAGACCAGGTCGCAGGCAGACAACGGGTGTAACTTCATGCCCGAAACGTCAGGATATAATTAAACGTAAGTTTACGCGATTAAGACCCGTTTGTCTGTAAAATATGAGTGATAATCGTGAAAGTTTAAATGAGCATTATTATTATTTTAAGATTAATGCATAGCACTCGACACAATTTGGTTTTTGATTGATGATGGATAAATTAGAAAAATACCACGCGACGCGTATATCTACTCATAACAGCTATGACATCAATATCGATAAATAAAAATAATGTTATTCGCTCAAGAATATATTACAAGAAAACATTCTGTATCATGGTCTTTTCCGAACGATCTTTCGTTTTAGACTAACTAACTTGTGTGTTGTGTTACTATTAATAGTTTTTAAAAGTTTTCATGCGCCATTATCCTTTGACTGACGAGTGATGTGATAACAGAAAATTACACGCAATACAAATTCCAACCATTGATGTTGAGAAAAGTCTTACTAAAATGCTTATGATTGTTATGATATAACTTTTAAAGGTGAAATAAAATTAACTTACCTAAAGGATCGCAGCCATAAACACAATGTTTCTTCGGTATCTCACTCATATTGAAACACCGAAAAGATCACTAGCAAGTAAAAACTTAACAAAAAACACAACCTATAACGATTAATAACTAGAAACAACAAACAAAAACAAGAATTTCGAGAGAAAACTTTGAAAAGCGCGTACGCATCTAAACTTCACAGAGGCAGAGCTGACAATGATTTGAAATTTGACAAGTTTAAGCAAAATGGCTGCCTATTAGTTTCTTAAATACTCGCCAGCGGGCACTGTCTGTAAGGAAAATTGTTGCCACCTTAAGTGTGCCCCCCCTGGGCCCTATCCCACAAAACTTTACATATGTAAAATGTGACAAATTTGTAGAATTGTTTACATAAAAACGTACCACAAATATTACAAATATGTAGAAGCGACAAGTCTGTATTCTACAAATATATGCATTACAAATCACCGTAACACAAAGCATGGATGGTGTGTCAATGTAGTTTACAATTTACATATATGTTTAATATGTAAAATTGTATTTATTACAATTTGTAAATTTATTATTAATTATTTATATGTAGAATTGTATTTTAATAACGGTTTTGAATCTCATTTTAGAGAATAAAGAGATTTTATTTGGAAGTTGTAGCAATACTTTAACCCATGATCCATGATGTAAAAATACCGAAATGGAAAGATATTACAAATCAATTAGAAAGTGAAAATATATTGAACAAGGTTTGGAGAAACGAGTACCTACTGTTCTCGTCACGAATCGCCCTTATTTATCTCATCTTAAGCTCTCTTAGGCGAATGTATGAATGTTCACAAGATGTCCTCGTATACACAATACACAACACGACACAGCTTTCCAGTCGTGTTAGTTGAAGTGTTCAATTACAGCACGTAATACTTCAATGGCGTTCACGACTCTATGATTGTCATCAGTATGATTTTGTTCGATGTTTTCATCTTCATCTTGTTCCGAGTTTGTGATCATCTGAATAGTATTGTGACCTAAACGTTTTTCTATGCAATATTATATTACACAACTTAAAATAACCATGCTTGCATTTTTGGGTTGAAGTCTTAGATGATTCAAACATGGAAACTTTTCCTTTAAAATCCCCAGCGATTTTTCAACCATCCGTCTCATCGATTTAAAAGTTCGTAAAAATCGTACTAATGCTGCATTTCTTGGTATCTGTACGGGTATGCTTGGGGTCAGCAACCATTTTTTTTAAACTATACCCGTTGTCTCCTAAAATGATAGCGTCAGGGAACGGTCTCCATAAAGGTAGAATGGAACTCTTGTAATGAGATTGTACTTTTTACACGCTGTGATAAAATTGTAGATTTGTAGCTACAATTCTACAAAATTGTACGCATTTTATTACAATTCCTCGTAACACAAAACTTTTACGTACAATTGTAGACTACAAATATGTAAATTTTCCCGGAAAACTACATGTAATATGTAAAGTTTTGTGATACACCGAATTGTAGATTTATCACTACAATTACATATTTGTAGAAATTTTCCGATACAAATTTGTAATATGTAATTTTTGTGATACGCTCGCTTGTATTATCTACATATATGTAATATGTAAATTGTAATTTACAATTGTAACGTTTGTGCATGAATGTAGGATTAATATGGATTTGACAACGTTATAATAATAGCAAGAACGAAAGGGATGGTCTTATGAAACTTTTTACTAGTGGAAGTGAAAAGGAACGATAATCGTCCGTCCTTATCACTGTGCCACTATTTTTTGTGTGTGTGTGCATTAGATGCTAAATGTAAGTGCCAGACAAATGCGTTGAATACGTCACTAAGTGCCTGTGTGGCACTTTCGTCTTAGTATTAAGTGACTATTTCTATCCCTCTTAGTGGCACACTATGTGCGGCCCCTCGCGTTTGTGGGATAGGGCCCTGATGTCTCGGTTCCCGGCATAACGGTAAGGCACGTTCTGAAACTTGCAGCAAAGCCAGCAAAACGCCGCAATGGGGGTGCCTCAAACGAAGGCGTCATTAGAGTGAGAGAAATAAATGCTCGAAATTTACGAATTTCGTCTTTCGCGTTAGGCCCGATTAAACTTATTTCCGAAGTTTAGGAAGGTTATGCCTGTCGTCAGAAAAAAAATCAAGGATTTCTGATAATTTCATCCATCCCTCATTCCGCAAACACTAAGAAAGTAAGAACTCTGTAGCGCAGTAATGTAGTGCCGTAGTATTACAGCACGCTGCCAACAAGATTGATTTAATTGATTATTGTTATAATTTTCTGTTGGTTTTCTCACCATTTCGTAAATATAAAAGTCACATTTTGTTTAAATAGTATTTATATGAATACGAAGTGGAAGTCGTGGAATGTTGGACCCACAACACAACCTACTTTTATTTTATGTTTAAAATAATAGGATAGAAATTACTATCGGAAGCTGTTGTTTATTTTATAAAACATTTAATATTTTGGTTTGTTAGTTAAATTAGATAATTTTGTAAATTCATTATTTGAGTACTTTGCTTGATTTCATGTTTAGTGACGACCAGCGCCACTGGTGGCGGTTTTTTAAAGTTTAGAGATGCAATCGCGTCAGAGAGAGAGAGAGATGTAAACGTATCCGTTTCATCATTACATGATAGTTAACTATCTCACTCGATAGTTTTACGATTAATTGAAAATATTGTAGAAATATAAAAACAAATTGGAAGACTCGAAAATGTGTTTCTCTGGAATTTCCGTGGTGGAGGTTAAGACTGGTCGTCAGGCAAAAATAAACGCGTCGTGTAAAACCGCTCAAATATATTTTTTTTATTCAATGACAAAATGATGTCATCATGAATTTTTCACGGGATGATATCGTTGATATTTTTTATAGGCGATAATGACAAAATAGACAGTGATAATCTTAGGCACTGGTCTCACCGCGAGCTACTAAGCTATGAACTATCGGCTATAAACACGAACAAAAGATACGCACTCCCGTGTAAATAAAAGAAACACGGCGATACTCGCTCAGCTGTCAGCTATCACCGCCGGGCGAGTATCGCCGTGTCTTTTTTTTTTACACGGGAGTGCGTATCTTTTGTTCGTGTTTATAGCTCATAGCTCATAGCTTAGTAGCTCGCAGTGAGACGTAATATCCTTAAGCATTAATTGTAACTCTGGGAGAGGACACTGACTTCTGTAACACAGGTATTTTAACCTAGCTCAGAAGTCAGGGACTTCAAATATCTATGTAACGCCTTTTTGACAATAAACATTATTATTATTATTATTATTATTATTATTATTTTCAATATTCGCAATTGCAAATTAAGCTTGTACTCACGTATTTTTTCTTCGCTTCAAAAACTTAGTCAACTTCTTCCCTATTATTCTTTTTGTAGAAAGATTACACTGCCGTGTGGTGACGGCAGTAAGAATACATTTGTCACCACCCCAACTCTTCCCATGGGTGTCGTAGGAGTCGACTAAGGGACTAAAGTGTTACTGATCATACACTTGACCCGGGTATGTCTGAAAACTACGACCAAGACCACCGGGGGATGGGCAGCAGCATCCCTAAAGTGCGGTGGAGACACTGCGATCGCCAACCCGCATGCCAAGCGTGGCGATTATGGCAACTACCCCCCATGAAAAGACAAACAAGGCCGCGGCCCCGAGGTTCCGGCGACCCCCGGTGCCCTGGTTATGGTAGCGGCCAGGGTGCTAGCGGGGTCAGGGGTGCTAAGAATCTCCGGCAAAGATCCGGCTACCACCACCGACGATCTCTGGCCCTGGCAACGTACAACACACGTACACTGCGGACCGACGAAAAGTTAGTGGAACTGGAGGAAGGATTGAGCAAGTTGCGTTGGGACATTGTGGGATTGTCAGAAGTCCGAAGAGAGGGCGAGGACACGATAATCCTAAAGTCCGGCAACTTGCTCTATTTCCGGGAGGGCGACCAACAGTCCCAGGGAGGTGTCGGGTTCATCGTCCACAAGTCCCTCGTAAACAACGTGGTGAAGATCGAGAGTGTGTCGGCTAGGGTGGCGTACCTTATACTCAGAGTATCTGAGAGATACTCGCTGAAGGTCATACAGGTGTACGCGCCGACTTCGACACACTCCGACGACGAGGTGGAGGCTATGTATGATGATATCTCAAAAGCCATGCATAGCTCCAGAACCTACTTCACCGTTGTTATGGGGGACTTCAACGCGAAACTGGGCAAGAGAGATGGTGACGAACTGAGGGTGGGGCAATTTGGGGTTGGACGTCGGAACCACCGGGGCCATCTGCTGGCTGGTTTCTTGGAGAAGGAGGGACTCTACATGATGAACTCCTTCTTTAAGAAACGCGAGCACAGAAAATGGACTTGGATGAGTCCCGACGGTGCAACTAAAAACGAGATCGACTTCATCATGTCGACGAAGAGACATATATTCAACGATGTTTCTGTGATCAGTACGGTTAAAACCGGTAGCGATCACCGCCTGGTAAGAGGCACGTTGAATATATGTCCTAAGCTAGAACGCTCGCGACTGATGAAGTCTACGCTCCGTCCTGCACTCCATCTCCAAAACCCCGAGAGCTTTCAGCTGGAACTCCAAAACCGTTTCGATTGCCTAGGCGATGACGTGGACGTATTCAACGACGGGTTTGTGGAAGCTGTCCATAGCGCTGGGTCTAAGTTTTTTAAGGCCCAGCGGACAATTAAGACCAGAAAGCTCTCAGACTCCACTCAGAAGCTAATGGAAAAAAGGAGTGAACTGGTTCTACAATCCTCAGTTGATGCGACTTTATACCGGCAGCTCAACAGACAGATCTCTAAGTCCCTCAAACGCGATATGCGCCAATTCCGTACCAAGTGTATCGAAGAAGCCATCGAGCGGAACAAGGGCTCTAAAGTTTTTGCAAGGGATCTGTCTGTTGGGCAAAGCCAGCTCGCCAAATTAAAGACTGAGGATGGTAGAATCGTCACATCCAGATCTGAGCTGCTGAGTGAGATAGAGGGTTTTTATGGACAGCTGTACACGTCAACTAGCAGACCCGAAGTTGATCTAGCGGAAGACCTCAGAGCTAGACTGACCCGACACTATACAGAAGACATCCCGGACATCAGCCTGTGCGAGATTAGAATGGCTCTTGAACAGCTCAAAAATAACAAGGCGCCTGGGGAGGACGGAATTACAGCTGAGCTTCTGAAGGCGGGTGGTAAACCGATCCTTACGGCCCTTCAGAAGTTGTTCAATTCCGTCTTACTGGAAGGGAGAACGCCAAAGGCATGGAACAGAGGTGTGGTGGTACTGTTCTTCAAGAAAGGTGACAACGCTTTATTGAAGAACTACCGACCCATCTCACTTCTGAGCCATGTCTATAAGCTGTTTTCAAGAGTCATTACGAATCGTCTTGCACGCAGGCTTGATGACTTCCAGCCTCCCGAACAAGCCGGGTTCCGAAGAGGCTTTAGTACCGTAGACCACATCCATACGCTTCGCCAGGTTATACAGAAGACCGAAGAATATAACCTGCCCCTCTGTTTAGCGTTTGTGGACTACGAGAAAGCCTTCGATTCGATCGAAACATGGGCAGTACTACAGTCTCTCCAACGGTGCCAAGTCGACTACCGCTATATCGAGGTGTTGAAGTGTTTGTACGAGAGCGCCACAATGTCAGTCCGACTCCAAGACCAGAGCTCGAAGCCTATTCTGCTGCAGCGGGGAGTTAGGCAAGGAGATGTCATCTCCCCTAAGCTGTTTACCGCTGCACTGGAGGATGTCTTTAAGACTCTGGACTGGAGAAGGCTGGGTATCAACATAAACGGCGAGTACCTCACTCACCTTCGATTCGCTGATGATATAGTAGTCTTGGCTGAGACCTTGGAGGACTTAAGTACTATGCTCGTTGACCTCAGTAAAGCCTCCGAGCGAGTTGGTCTTAGGATGAACATGGATAAGACGAAAATCATGTCGAATTCCCATGTAGCACCAACTCCCGTAATAATCGGAGACTGTACACTCGAAGTTGTAGACGAATATATATACCTAGGGCAAACTATTCAGTTAGGTAGGTCCAACTTCGAGAAAGAGGTCAATCGTCGAATCCGACTCGGTTGGGCAGCGTTCGGGAAGCTACGACACATATTTTCGTCCAATATTCCGCAGTGTTTGAAGACGAAAGTCTTTAATCAGTGTGTGTTGCCAGTGATGACATACGGTACTGAAACGTGGCCGCTTACAATGGGTCTCATAAGAAGGCTCAAAGTCACCCAAAGGGCAATGGAGAGGGCTATGCTAGGAGTCTCTCTGCGTGATCGGATTAAAAATGAGACCATCCGCAGCAGAACCAAAGTAACCGAAATAGCTCTCCGAATAGCTAAACTGAAGTGGCAGTGGGCGGGGCACATTGCGCGTAGAACCGATGGCCGTTGGGGCGGGAAGGTTCTTGAGTGGCGGCCACGTACCGGAAGGCGTAGCGTGGGTAGGCCCCCCACAAGGTGGACCGATGACCTGGTGAAGGTCGCAGGAGTCCGCTGGATGCGGGTGGCGCAGGACCGGTCATTGTGGCAATCTTTGGGGGAGGCCTATGTTCAGCAGTGGACGTCTTTCGGCTGATATGATGATGATGATGAGAAAGATTATTATTATTAGGTAGGATTGTTTGTTTGATTTGTTGTTTTATGTGCCATCCAAAATAAGAAAAAATTAATTGAACAACCCTATTGCGTTTCTCAACGTTCAATATTTTTAATAAATAATTGTAATTATGTAGAAAAAATAAGTAATAAGATAAAATATGAATTTATTTAATAATTTGTGGTCTTGGTAGGATTTTGGTAAAGTAAAATATTCCAAAAAAAATTTGTAAGCTGTCATGAAATGGAACACAACTTTTTGAATTTGCTGCCTTATTCTACTGAGAGAGATTGCTGGACACAGTATAATCATTCAACAATTTAAAATTTTCTCTTTACGTACCTACTCGATTATAAAAACAGGATAAACTAAGCACCCGAACTATAAAAAAAAAAACAATTTTACAATCTGGCAGCCCTGCGATAGAAATGCTTTGATGTTTTCAAAGGTAAATAATCTGGCAGCACTGGCAGTGACAGATACGACCATCGTATACAAATCTCGTCGCTTATCAATTGTCAAAATCCGGTAAAATTTGACTTCAACCATAGTATAGAAATCAAAATGCACGATAAAATGCCGTTTGTCAAGTTAACAGCACGACCATCATAAGCCCCCAGGGTGCTTAGCCAAGTTGCCAATCGCTAGCGCTTGCTAGCGCATCGTAGTTTTCCCTCTCTGTCACTCCTTCATATTAGTGCGACAAAGAGAGAAAACTACGATGCGCTAGCAGGCGCTAGCGATTGGCAACTTGGCTAAGCACCCAGGACACGAAGGTGTGGAGTTTAGCCAGTTGGACTTCTATTGTCAGTTAGGGTCAGAGCAAGAATGTCCCGTCCACAGGTGGACAACCCTTTTTATGCTTAAGTCCCCACCTTCGTCGAACCAACTTGATCAATACAACTTCCGGTTATAAATATTCATGTAATTTCCTTAAAACTACTTATTTTACAGTTTCAATTTCGGAAAAGTCATTTTAAATTAACAGTAATATTATTTATAACTTAATACGTCACAAAATCAGATTCGAAATTAAAATATAGGTACACAGTACGTTTCCGGTGTATGTAACACTTTAAATATACGTTTCCGCTTATCTAAATTCTAGTAAATTAAGTTTTTGACATTTTATCTAACACATACAATGTTTTTCATCACACTTGCCGACAAAAAAATAAGTTTTAAGACAAAATATTATTAAATGACGTACTGACATTTCTAATACTCCCTAGGGAATTTCACTTTTCTATTATTCCCGCTAAGGGCGCAAGCGCTTAGACAGCAAGGGTGATGAAAAAAGTTATGTGATACGAATGCAACTTATTTAGTATTTAAAATGTATTGAATTTTGGGCCTATTTTAGGTTAGCCCAACTAATGACATAACAAATTATGTAGTACATAAGTTTGCTTTTGTTTCATTTAGATAAGCAAATTATAATAAATATTTACTGTACTAAGCTAGAGACCTCTAGGTAGGTACAGTATTGTAGGTACCTGCCTATACTCAGCTACAATAATAACTCATACATTGAAATGCGCAAAAATATGTGATAATTATGTCGGATAAATAGTTCTAGGCCATTCTCGCAAAAAGAACACTCACACTTATTTTTGAAATGAAAAAAAAAGTGACCAAGATTTTTTCATTACTTTCACCCCGTAGCCGTAAAATGAGTTGGAAAGTAAAGGATACGTTAGGTTTTACTCGATACGAAATGCATTCTATCGCGATCGCACTGACATATTGGAGCGAGCGCGATGGCCTGATTTACCTGTCAAGTAAAAACTAACGATACCAATACTTGCAAAGTCATGGTACGGCTCTATATAGCACGTGGCAAGCCCATTGCGTTGATCTGCGAACGCTGCGGTTAACGCACAAAACAACCGCGCGCTTAAACTTTAAAACATCAGTTATATTCCCACAATGTCGTAACAGATGTGCTTACCATAGAAAAAATCAACTGCGAAAGACTCTGGTTGCCACGAAATTCGAACCCGCTTCCTCTGGATTGCCGGTCCAACGTGCTTCCAATTACACCAGACTACCTTCCGTCGATCACAGCGAATTTAGTCAATGGTATTGCGAAGCTAATCGCTAGCGACATCTGTACGTAGTGTTTTGAAGGTACCTTAAGGCACTCAAAGACGTGTGTCTACCACAATCGTCCGCAAACTCGACAACTCTCCGTTGCGTTGAATTTGCTATAGAGGTCAGTTATATTATAGTTCGATTTCGATAATGCGGGCTTTTATGCACACAATACACGTAAGCATAATGCCCGAACCGTCTTGAACATGGCACAAAAGCCAAATCTGTAGGGTCATCGCGGCAAGACGGCACTCGACGCGAGAGCAGTTAGCGCAAGTTCCGCTGTTATCGCAGTTCAGTTAACTGGAGCACCCTCGGAGCGTGCCTCGGACCCCGGCCAACTTGCGACTTGGCGAAATGCGTGGGCTAATGGCGGCAAGATCGTGAGGCATTTGTTTAAAAAAAACCGGCCAAGATCATGGCCATGCTCAGCGGCCCTACCGCGAACTTCGAAATACGCAAATTTTGAGGATTTGTCCAGGGGCGTAGCTAGGATAAAAGGCGCCCGGGGCAGGCGCCAAATTTGCGCCCCCCCCCCCCTTAACTGAACTTAATGGGTTCCTAGTTAGCACGGAACCCTTAAAAGGCTCACTTTTAGGATTCCGTAATTTTTTCCAAAATTCAACCGGAAAAAAGTTGATTTTCAACCGACTTCAAAAAAGGAGGAGGTTCTCAATTCGACTATATCTTTTTAGGATTCCGTAGTAAACTAGGAACCACTATAGTTTCGCCATGTCCGTCTGTCCGCAGCATAGCTCCTTGGCCGTTAGTGCTAGAAATTTGCAATTTGCACAGGTATACATATCAATCAAGCCGACAAAGTGGTAGAATAAAATGTAGAAGAAACATTTTTTTAGGGTACCTCCCCTATTAGTAAAGTGGGGATGATTTTTTATTTCTCCGTAAACCTATGGTGTGGGGTATCATTAAAATGGCTCATTGAAAAATAAGAAGGGTCCCAAAAGAAAGTTTTTTCTAAAATCAATCTTTCTGGAGATAGCCGCTCCAGAAGTTAAAAAATTGTGTCCTCCCCCTCTAACTTTTGATCCGTAGGTTCAAATAATATGAAAAAATCATGAATGGGCTTATAGAATACTTTAAAATAAAACTATTTTGAACATAATCGGCCTAGCCGTTTTTGAATAACTACGACTTTTATTTTGCATCTGAACTAATTTTTCATTCCCGCTTTTTGGTCGGGCCATGTTCACTTGTTCAGTGTAGGGTTACGTAGGTAGTTATTCAAAAACGGCTGAGCCGATTATGTTCGAAATGGTTTTATTTTAAAGTATAAGCATAGTGATTCATGATTTTTTTCATATTTTTGGACCTATGGATCAAAAGTTAGAGAGACAATTTTTTTTCTTCTGGAGCGATTATCTTTATCTCTTTTGGCTTCAGAAAAAAAACTTTCTTTCAAGACCCTTATTTTTTTAAGAAACTTATTCAATGATAACCCACACTATAAAAAAAAACATCTCCACTTCACCAATTGGGGACGTACTCAAATAAAAATTTTCTACTTTTTATTGTACCACTTTGTTGGCATGATTAATACGTAGGTACAGTCAAGTGCAAAAATAAGTATCGAAAGAATCCGTTCATAAATATGTTACGACGTTCTTATTACACAGAATTAGAGTGCACTGGGACATATTTTTGAACGTTTTTGTATACCCCTAATTTTGTCTTCGACTGTATGTAGGTAGTATACCTGTACCAAATTGCAGATTTCTAGTATCAACGGCCCCGGACGGACATGGCGAAACTATAAGGGTTCCGTTTTTGCCATTTTGCCTACGGAACCCTAAAAACGTTATTTTCTGAAAACCGTATAAGTGACATAATTCAGAAACTGTCAAACATAAGAAGCTGAAACTTGGTCACAATAATAGACGCCATTAGGGGTGCTTACCCTAAAAAATCCATCCCACAATCAAAGGTCGCAAATGTATGAAAGTCCGAATATAGCCTTTGTTCGAAGCTAATAGGTACTACATGTACCTACATGTAGGACCAGGATATAAACTTGTTTCCATACTTTTGGTATTAACAATTCTGCAAATAAGGCATTACGCGGTGAAGAGAAAAAAAAAGTGAAATCTAAAGAAAACGACAAAAAAATACAGTAGGGACTTTATGAAAGAAAGTTTTAAAATTGACCTTTCTAGCATTTTGTGATTAAAAGCATATTAAGTAAACATTTTTAATTTCTTTAGATATGTGTAAATTATGCATAAGGAAATAAAAAAAATTGGCTGGTTTGGAGCCCCCTTGATATTGCGCCCGTGGAAAATGTACCAATCTAGCATTTTTTAAAATTACGCATAAAGATTTTCTTTATGTGTTAATTATGCACAAGGAAATCAAAAATATGGGCCGATTTGACGCCCACCCTAATTTGGCGCCCGGGGAAAATGTACCTTTCTAAAATTTATGCATACCTACAGATTTTCTTCATATGTAAATTATGCACAAGGAAATCAAAATATTTTGCCGATTTGGCGCCCCTCCTAATTTGACGCCCGGGGAAAATATACCAGTCTAGCATTTTATGAATTTTCATTTTTCTTATGTATAAATTATGCAAAAGTATATCAAAAATTTTAGCCGATTTGGCGCCCCCTCTGATTTGGCGCCCGGGGCACGAGCCCCCCCTGCCCCCCCCCCCCCTAAATACGCCACTGGATTTGTCTGTCTCACTCTAATGGTTCCATCCATTGGTCAAAATCGGCTTGCCCGATTATGTTCAAAATATAAGCCAATGTTCATGATTTTTTTTTATATTTTTCGGGTATTTTTTTAAATTCTGGATCTGTAATCTCCGAAAATATCGAATTAAAAAATAAACTTTCTTTTGGGAAATATTCTTTTAAGAGTAATGAATGATGAGAGAGTGTAATGATGTCACTCACAGTAGGATTTTAGTAAAATAAAAAAAATATTCCCTCTTTAAATGTAGGGGAGATTTTTTCCCATATTTTGTTCAACCTTTCTAACCTGCAGCTTTCTATGCTGCAGACAGACAGACAGTCGGACATGGCGAAACTATAGGGGTTCCTAGCTTACTACAAAACCCTGAAAATAAACATTTCTCGAATTCTTAAAGTAATCAAAATTGTAACACATTGCTGTACATCCGAGTGTTACAGATTGATTTTGTTGTAAGTAGGTATCTATGTAGAAGCTCATGGAATCATTTTTAAAATCTCAATTTCTCCTTGCGCTTAAATATTTTCATAACTTCGCGTAAGCAGAAACAGGTAAACAGGAACCAATACTTATATATTCTGTGCCAATATACGTTCAGTCTCATACCAATAGTTGCGTAAAACATTAATTTGCGAATAACCCCCAGATTGACAATGTGTTTCCGGACAGCGGGAATCCGGCGATCTATTTAAAATTCAGCGATTTATTTATGCGTAGGTAAACGTGATTTCCTCTGGTTGTTGATACTGGACGACGCGGATTTAAATCAACTTAATTACGTACTCGTTAGCTCTACGGCATTGTCATTATAATAATTAAGAATCAGGAAGTGGACAAATGTACAAAAATCGGATCGGTAGTTTCTAGCCGATTGCATAGTACATACTCGTACTTACCTAGTTTATGCAACACAGATAATAAAATTAATAAAGATCACGGTTAAAAAAAAGAGACTAAGGGCTGATTTTTCAAACGCCAAATAAACCTATCCATTAGTTATAATGATCACCATCCTTTTCTAAAATCATCAGTCAAAAAAAGACAGGGCTAACATTTATTTGACAGGTACTGTTAACTGGGGATTGAAAAATCAGTCCTTAGTCGAATTTGGTAATAATGTACTCGAGATATTTAAGCAACAATTATTATTTGTTACATACAATAATACTTCTACAATGTAGTAAATATTGTTACAATGAGGTTGTCGCTACCCTGCATTAAGAATTTAATAAAACAAACAACAGCGTGCAGGGTTATTAATTGTATGAAAATTCATAAGACCATCCATTAGCGATGTTCTTATGGATAAGTTCTAGGGCTTGCGGGCGTGTCCGGGTATCGTGTAAACGATTCTCATACCCTCCTAATAAAAAATATTTGTTGAAATATCTAAAACCGGAGGGAAGCATACAAACGTCAACGTGCATGGTTAAAACTCCCATTTCCTCTTAAATAGGATAGTAAATACGACATGTATTCCAAGCGGACTAGATATCTTCCTATTACATCCTCGCAAATTAACTTGTCAACCTTCAGTCTTGTCAGCGGTCATTGCTTATTGCGTGACTGCTATAGCCCTACCATGAGCTGCCGCTACTTTATTAACGCGGACTTATTACTTTCTTGCCGGCTCGCTCGTACCAATACTCGAGTACGAGCAGGATAGATAGAAAGTAAGTCCTCGTTAATAATACAGTGACAGCTCATTGTACGGCTACTGTTGCGTCCGTTTCGTGAATTAGCGTGATCAAATAGAAATAGACAAAGCAAACGATCTGACAACTGCAGTGTCTAGACACATAACGTTTAGTTGTTTCAGAAACCTTCTATTTTTGCCGACGCTGAATCGTTCGATTGATGAATGCACATTGCACATGTGTAAAGCTTTGCAACTTAGTTTTAGGTATCTTTATCTTTAGATAAAGTGAAAAATATAAATGAATAAATTGAAAAGCCGAATTACAACTACGATGTCGACCAGAATTACAGATATGTAAATGCAGTATTTAAATCCGGCGAATTATATTCTAAAAGGTGTATCTGAACTGAAGTCTACTTGGGCAGTTGGGTATAGCAATGGACGACATTTTTTATTTCCCTACTCTAGTGTTTGAAAATGCTATCTTATCATATTTTTGGTTATTGGAATAAGAAACTATTTATTGAATTTTCTACGAACGAAGTTGCGGACGGAGTTCAGTAATTGGATAAATTCAATTTCAACAGTTTCTTTATTCAAGTCATTAAGCACTTTCGCAAATCGACTGGTAAACATATTTTTGTGAAGTCTACCGAACTGGCACTGTTAGACTGAATGAACACAGGGCGAAATGCCTTCTGCCTTTCGCCCTGATTATTCTCTCTGTGAGCACTTAGTTAAGTAGATGATGCGGACACGAAAGACGCGTTGGATCATTCATAAGGTAAAGGCATTAACAGCGTACGCAAAATCGACACCCTACATATTACCGGCCTAATTTAAAAATTCGGAAATTGTGCCAAAACCAACTAACTATCTTACAAGTACAAGGGTAAAATGCTAGTATTCATAGAAACCTTCATATGAGTTTGCCAGTTTAAATATCATGTAATTGCTAAACGGTGTATATCTTTTATGTTTTTTTACAACATTATCATGGTACATTACAGGTATTTCAATTCTGAAAAAGAAACCATGATCATTTTTATTTCATGAGTAACCATCGCTGTAACCGAAGAAAATATGAATGTAACTAACTTTAAATGTATGTAAGATAGGCTCCTGTGGCAAAGTACCGAGGATGCTAGCGGCATTACCTCGCTGTATCGCAATGCTGATACGTTGTGCCGTTGGAAGTCGCCAGCTCTTCGGTCTTTAGTTACGGGGTTACAGGTAGTTTAGATTTCAGTTTTATATAAAATAGTAGAGTGGGCCGTGTGGTGTCAGTAAGATTATATTTACCACCCTAAATCTTCTTGTGGGTATCGTAAAAGTCGACTAAGGGATTGCAATGTCACTGACTATTGATTGATGATTGACAGAAGCATCATCATAGTAGACACATTAAAGTGATCGCCAACCCGCTTGCCCAACGTGTCAATTATAGCCATCGTCATCAGTTACCTCCTAATGTATCTATACGCATAGGTTATAGGCTACTTATCGTCAGCCTCTGTAGCCTAGTTGGTAGTGGCCCTGCCTACGAAGCTGGAGGTTCCGGGTTCGAATCCCGGCGAGGGCATTCTTTGTGTATTTATTTATCACAAATGTTTGTTCCTTGGTCGTGGCTGTGTATGTATCTAAGTATCTATACGTATCTATCTATTATATATATCGTCGCCTGGTACCCACATCACAAGCCTTAATTGAGCTTACCGTGGGACTAGGTTGATTTGTGTAAGATGTCCCAAAAATATTTATTTATTTATTTATTTATTTATAGGAGATGCCTACGTCTAGCAGTGAACTGAAATAGGCTAATCATGTAAAACAGTAGAGGCAGGGCAACGAGAGTGATAAATAAATCTGGAGTTGTAAAGTCATGTGCACAAAGAATCTGTTTATATGCAATTTTATAGTCTTATATTTATTGCACACACGACAATACGGGTATGGGCTTGTCCATTAATCACGTAATATAATTTTGGCCTGTTTTAGACCCCCCATCCCTCATGGTGGTATTTGGTGATATTTTCTGGACCCCCCCCCCCTAGCCAATATGACGTGTAATTTTTTGCCAACTTAAGTAGGTAGTCCTTTTAATAACACTTGAATTTACGTACTTTTTTGCCAACTACGAGGTAAATGGTGGCGAAGTTGTAAAACTTTATAAAAAAGTAAAGATTTTTTTACTGGCTATGTTTAGCAGATTCGAGAGTAACAAAAAATTACACGTGATTTGTCCGATGACCCCCCCCCCCTCCTCCATGGTGATAATTAGTGATTTTTTCTTGACCCCCCCCGTCCCCCTATACAGTATGACGTGATTAATGGACAAGCCCTACACGCCAATACGTAATATCAAAAACATCTTTTCAATGTAGGGGACCCATCCGCTCCGAGGACGGGCTCTTTTGTAACAACGATATCAATAATTTATAGATAGGTAATTAGGTAAGCCTGCACGCGAAGCAGGAGGTTCTGGGTTCAAATCCCGTTGAAGGAATTTATCTGTGCGATGAACAAGAGCATGAACATTTTGTCTGAGTTATCGCTATTTCTATATTATGTTATATTATAGTTATTTAAGTATGTCCTCGTAACGCTCAATGTTCATTACAATGTATGTATACTCCATTATTCTGTACGTAGCAAGGTTTGAAATATGATTTTCCACTGTGACAATGACCTTGGCATCATGCCTTATTTTACATGTATCTAGAGTAAGATTGTAGGTGACAGGTGACTGTCAGAGGAGAACAAAGCAATGAAGGTATCTGTTATAATCATAAACATCAAACAAAACTCGAGACCAAAGCTATGTGTAAATTTCGACTTCATTCAAACGTTTGGGTTCTCATAGGGTGTGGTATTTCATTCTAATATAAAGCGTATAATTTATGCAGTGAAAACCATATCATCAGCATCAGCATCTGATGAAAAATGATCATAGAAATGGTAGGTACCTACAGGATAGAAATTTAGTTAAAGATATAAATAAATCTTAAAAATATATATCAGGAGAAACAAAAAACATACCAACTACAATTTAAGTAATTAAATAAATGGTTCTCATTTTCATTACCAGATTTTTTTTAAATCTCATGACTAAGCTCAGGCCGGTATATATTATGACCCGCCTGACGACAAGTAGCTACGGTACAGACGCTTAGCACGCTGCTTTGGAATAAAACATATTCACTAAATTAAAAAAAAAAAAACCGACTCCACTGATTTCTCCAAGATCCCTCCATTAGACTCCGATTTGGCGCCAACGGTTTGTTTTGAAAATGTTTAAAAAAATAATATGCATGTGTATGTATGTGTATGTGTGATCGGATCAGAAATAGCGTTATACGTATAAGAGAGAGATGTAGAATGGAAGAAAGTGTAGTAACCAAGAATGAAAAAGGGATGCTTCGTTGGTTTGGGCAAATGGGCATGTTGAAAGGATGGATGAAAGTAGATTGACAAAGAGATTATATGCTGAGGAGATGGATGGTAGGGTCGGAAGGGGGCGGCCAAGGCGAGGATATTTAGATCAAATCTCTCAAATCTTAACTAAAGGCCAGATCCGCAGTACCCGTAACCGACGAGCATGTATCAGAAGATGTATGGATGTTAGCGAAGCGAAGGAAGTTTGCAAGGATCGTACTACAAGTATGTGGCGATCAGTGGTTTCTGCCTACCCCAATGGGATACAGACGTGAGTATATGTATGCATGTAAAAAAATAATTATTGAAATCGGTTGGCGTGATATAAACTTATTGTTCCATATATGGTTATAAGTGGATGTCATTGTCAGAACTGAACTAAATTAAAATGGTACCAATCGCAAGCATCAGCTTTGAAATAAAAAAAAAAACATCAAAATCGGTTTCACTCAGTCGGAAAACATATTTTTGAATTGAGAACCTCCTCCTTTTTTATTGAAACCGGTTGAAAACAAAATCTAATCTTACATATTTAGGTATTTCTCACATAATTAGATTTGGATAGAAGAAACAAGTTCATTCATTTGTATGGCGGCCGAGCGTGTCAGATTTTGTACTGAAGTTGTTACTTGCCTATGATTTTAAATATGTCTCAGGCCCTTGAGTATTCATATTTTTTTGTGTTGTTGCAATTAATATTACTTAAGGAGGCATTATTAATGTTTTTGTTCACTTTAACTTACAAAATTTGACGCCCGAAAGCTGCAAGCTGCGATTAAAGACGGACAACTCAGTGGATTTCACTGAGTTCATTTGACACGATAAGTAGATACGTTTGCTTGATCTATGGTATATATATGACATCTGTGGTATTTCTCATATACTTTTGTGACTTGTCACAGACATACATGTACATAACGTTGACGTTACCTAGAGGTACCTACTTAATTTTTCGTTTTTACATACCAAGAAATTAATTATCAAATATTTGACTTCCTGGAAACCCTATGGACCGTCGCCATCAGATATATCGTAGCGTCCGGAGCGTTCAAAAATATCTGAACACGTCTCTATCGTTATGGCAATAAAGGCGTGTTCAGATATTTTTGAACGCTTTGAACGTTACGATTTATATGATGGCGACTGGACTGGAAAGTATTTGATTAGTTGAGTAGGTAAATAATACTAATTTATGAAATAAAACTATGAAAACGGATAAACTCGCGTATATTAACTAATTTTAACTTCATTCCGACGTTTCGAACACTTTACAGGGTTCGTGGTCTGCGGATGACTGGAAATACTAATTTATGTAACGAACTGACATTCTGAAAACAACGTCAAAATAAACAAAGCGGAGCCTACAAATTTAATGAATGCCGGTAGACGAAGCATCAACTTAATGAATCCAATTAAAAGTAACATCGTCGATGAATCGCCGTGATTAACGGCGGGTCAAAGGGGACTCGGGAATTGATTGATATGGACACTTGAAGACTGCACAGACAAATTTTACTGTTTTTAGGGTTGCGTACCAATAAGGTTAAAAGGAACTTTACGTTTATCTGTCACACTGACTCCAGAATGCTTAGCCAAGTTGTCAATCGCTTGCGCTTAATAGCGTATCGTAGTTATCCTTCTCTGTCACTCTTTCAAATCAGTGCGACAAAGACAGGTAGCTGCCTTTCGTTTGCGATTGACGATTAGCGATTGGCAGCTTGTCTAAGCACCCTGTTCCAAAATCTACAGAACCACTTGAGCTGTCGATTTGTAATTTGGAATAATTAATGAACTGAAAAACGTTCACACCTATCATCTCTTAGAAAAAGTTATACACAGGTAGTGAAATATTATTTTTATGATGAATGTTTATGAAAAATGCTAATAACCTAAATGTGTATTGAAGTACCTGCTTTAATAAAAAAACAAATTCTCGCGAAATGGAACTATCCAAAAAAAATTTGCTCATCTTCTACGTCTTCATGATAATAATAATAGGTTATAGACTAGACACCTAATTAAAGTTTGTGGTACGGAATCCTCGGGGCGTCAGTCAAATGGACTCGCACTTGACCGGTTTTTTTAATGTAAGAAACTTACGGAATGACGTCATTTGTTTCAATGATAGTTATAGTATAAGTATAGATTGATGATGATTGATTGTTTCAATTCTTTGCCTCAAAAGGGATGAAGAAATTGAGGATTTTCTTCGGACCTTTCCTGTTCAATCGGTTCAATAAAAACTAAAATCCGGTATTTACAGTTCTGAGATGGTGAAAATATGATACAAACACAACACTAACTCAAATACAAATGTGATTAATGATTATGTTCTCAAGAAAGCCGGTATTTAATAACGCTTTCATGGACAAATCTGGAACAAAAAATGCATGATAACAGAAATTTTACCGGTATCCGAGCTTTGTAAATTGTAGGGAATGCCAAGACCTCAACCCAGAATAATACCAATCACTTATTTCACTGGTGACCACCAACCAATCGACGCTCTACACAAGCGAATTGAATTACATTCCGAATTATTTTCCACTCTGTAAAACACCCATTCGAGCTGGAGTGTGCTGCAGTGTGCACTGACATTAAACGAAGTGGTATAACCGGTAATTTTCAAAAACCCGTAACTTATTTATAACAATCATACGAAAAACTCTCATGCGGTGAAAACACAAGGTGTATTTTTAAGCAAAATCTAGAAACGGAGTGCGATTTAGTTATTGTAAGTTATATCTGGACGGGAGAGACAGACGCTGTTAAGTTCGAGTGAAGAGCTCTAAACTGAGCTAGTTTAATATAAATAAAACACAGCTACTCGTTCATTTTACTTTCCAACTAGCAAAATGTTACTTGTCTGTCGCGCGATTCGCAGGAATTAACACAGACGCTCAGATATGGCAAATTTGCATAATACATGTCAATAATGACTGTCCCCCTTATTCATAAATGTCTGCTAACTTAACAAGCCGCTAATAATTGTTTGTCCCTTTCGATCTTAACAATGTGTCCATAAGAGCAAAAGGGACAAACAATTATTAGCGGCTTGTTAAGTTAGCAGACGTTTATGAATAAGGGGGTGTACCTTTAAAACTTTAAACTGAGGAGTGAGTGACTGGTACTACCGTTCGTGCCAATACACGAGTACGAACGAGATGGATAGAAATTAAGGCCGCGTTAATAAGGCCGCGGCAGCTCATGGTGGTAGGCACAGGCGTCCCTAAGCATCCGATAGGACCATTCGACACTATGGTTAAGGTGCATTCAGACCAAACGAGCATTCGCTATTCTATCCCCCACTCTACGAAATCAACGAATCACGTTTTGTGTAACGATCGAATTTCGTAGAGTAGGGGCTTAGAATAGTGAATGCTCGTTTGGTTTGAATACATCTTCAGAATTGGTTATATTCCGTGCGTTAGTAGAAAATGAAAAAAAGGTAAACAAACGTTGAAAGTCAGCCATATTTGTTTAAATTTTTTTCGTTTTCTACTGTCGCACGAAATACACCACACTTTGCATTTGCACAGAAACTTAAGCGTTCAACAGTCAGGCTTAGGCCCGGTACGATCTAGCGTAGTAATTTTAGTTAAGGGCTGCATTTTGTTTTTTTTCTTTCCTAGAATCCTGCTCGCAACATAACAGCACAAGAGCTGTTCAGAATTCTGCACGCGTAGCGGGTTAGGATCATCATCATCATCAGCCTATATTTGTCCACTGCTGGACGTAAGCCTCTCCTATTAACTTTGCGTATAGACGCGTTAGGAGGTAAATGCCCATAATCGCCACGCTGGGCAAGCGGATTGGCAATCGCAGTAATGTGTCCACTAGGATGACGCTGCTGCCCATCATCAATCTTGTTGAATGGTCAGTGACACTTCAATCCCTTAGTCGACTCTTACGACACCCGCAGGAGGAGTTGGGGTGGTGACAAATGTATTCTTACTGCCGTCACCACACGGCGGGTTAGGATAGTTATTAGAAATGTTTATTAATTTGACAATTAGAGTGCAGTAAGAATAACCAAGTGGCTTTGTTTTCATTCATGTAGACTGATGGGCACCAATTAGACATGAGCGCCGATGGACAAATAGCCGGCGGCGGCGCGCCGGTCGAAATTGATCGGCGGCGGCGGCGAATCGGCGGCGTGGCCTTGAAAACAGTTGTTCATAGAGTTCATAGCAGGACCGAAATTTTGCATAGCAAAACTCAAAATGACAGAGGGATTGAATCAAATGCTCTTTAACTATCGATAAATAATTGACACTTAGCAATACATCATCATCAGCCTATCGCAATCCACTGCTGGACATAGGCCTCCTCAATTTCACGCCACCGTCTTCGATCTTCGGCTGCTTGCATTGCATCCAGCTCCTGCCAGCTATCCTGCGCAAATCGTCGCTCCACCTTGCCTGAGGTCGTGCTATACTACGCTTGCCGAAACGCAGTCTCCACTCAAGAACTCGTTTACCCCACCGGTTGTTGGTTCTACAGCAAATATAGCCTGCCCACTCCCACCTCCCACTTCAGCTTGCTAATACAGTGGGCTATGCCTATCACTTTGTTTCTCTGCCGAAGCCGAGCATAGCCCTTTCCGAAGCGCGCTGAGCGACCTTGAACTTGTGGACCAGCTGTACCATCAGTGTCCACGTTTCAGCTCCGTACGTCATGACGGGTAGGGCGCACTGATTGAAGACTTTTGTCTTCAGACACTGGGATCGACAATGTAAAAACTCGACGTAGCTTTCCAAATGCTGCCCAATCTAGCTAAATTCTTCTATTCACCTCATCCTCGAAGTTGTTTCCTCCCATTTGCAAATGTTTGCCCGAGCTATACAAATCTACCTCTCGTACTTGCCATTAATGTTGATGCCACGTCCTTTCTAGGCCAGTGTGTCTTAAACATGTCCTCCATTGCATTTGAGAACGGGTTGCGATTAAGGAAAAGTCCAACCGCACCAGTATGGATAAGGAGGCATTCACACAAGAGCAAGGCGCGCAGGGCGCCTCGGAAAACTCTACGTGGCTCCGCCGAGCTAGTTAATTCTGGCTTACGGGTCGCAACACCGAGTAAGGCGCTCTATGTGTCGCGCCTGCATTACTCCGCCGTACCCGATGATGTTGTAGAGTATGTCCGCCGGAAGACTGGCTTTTTGCTGAGGGTGCAGCAGCTGTGGTGCGCGTGCCGCGCCCGCTGCAGGATACCATCGCGAGTGCAGACTTCTAGCCGAAGAGCGTCGTGTTTCGGCAGTTCCGGGGCAATCTGCCGATTTCTACGTCAGATCAGACGACGCAACGGAGCCACGTCGTTACGTTGTCGCCCAAATTTAAGTAGTTTTTGTATATTATTTGACATGT